>CM059425.1:221298126-221455626 GCA_030390025.1 Squalus acanthias
CAAACAACTCGAGTCTCTTCGCCGGGAGCAAGTGGAAGCCAAGTGCAGGCAACGCAAGGAGCGCACGTCAACCCAAGCCCCCCACCCACCCGCCCCTTCAACCACCGTCTGCCCCACCTGTGACAGAGACTGTAGGTCCCGCATTGGACTCATCAGTCACCTGCGAACTCATTTTTAATGTGGAAGCAAGTCATCCTCGGTTCCGAGGGACTGCCTAAGAAGGAGAAGACGACTTTTGAAGTGGAGTCACTGTTATCATGTGGGAAACACGACAGCCAATTTGCGCACAGCAAGCTCCCACAAACAGCAATGTGATAACGACCAGATAATCTGATTTTGTTATGTTGATTGAGGGATAAATATTGGCCAGGACACCAGGGATAACTCCCCATGCTCTTCTTCAAAATAGTGCCATGGGATCTTTTACGCCCACCTGAGAGCGCAGATGGGGTGCCTTGGTTGAACGTCTCATCTGAAAGACGGCACCTCTGACAGTGCAGCACTCCCTCAGTACTGCACTGGAGTGTCAGTCTAGCTTTAAGTGCTCAAGTCCCTGGAGTGGGACTTGAACCCACAACCTTCTGACTCAGAGGCGAGTGTGCTACCAACTGAGCCACAGCTGACACGAGTGGTGAGAATGGGGATTGTGGCGAGATTGTGGAACTCGCCACACAGGGAGTGGTTGAAGCGAATACTATAGATGCATTTAAGCATATGAGGGAAAAGGGAACAGAGGGTTATGCTGATAAATTTAGATGAGGAAAGACGGGAGGAGGATCGTGTGGAGCATAAACGCTGGCATGGACTGGTTGGGCAGAATTGGCCCTGTTTCTGTGCCGTAATCCTATGTAGAAACCGACTGAGAGCTACACAGCGAGGTTCCTTTTCCCAGTAAGTCTTAAGGGAATTAGAAGAGACCAGGGATTGGATTCCAAACTCTGCCCACTGAACTCTGAGGGGGAGGCTCAGTCAATAAAAAATAACTTCTGTTGGGTTTGTGGGCCTTGACTTGGAGTGTTTTAATGTTTGGTGAGGTTCTTTATCCAGTGAAGTTCTGCACCTATGGGTTGACAGTTGCTTAATTAGATATTGTAACTTTTTATTGTAACAGTCGAGTACCAAGTGGACTGAGTGCAGCAACTTTTGATCCATTCGATACAAGGCACCTTGAGTAAGGGACCAGGGTGGGTCTCATCTGATCTCCACCATGAAAGTCGTTGTTGTTTGTTGAAATACCGTATAACATTATTTGATGTTTTGTTAATCGGGAATGCAAACTTGCATAACATTAGACAAATTAAACATTTTTTGGCTATAACAATATGCAAACTCAAATGTGCACAAAACATACCCAGTGCAGCTGGGACTAGTTGCCAGTACAGCATTCGGATTGCAACAAAAGGCGACTTAACATTTTGAGAATTTGGCTGTAATATATGTTGTGTGTTTATTTTTGAACGTAAGAATTTGGAAAAACTGCATAATTGCAATGTATTATCACATGGTTTGTCACATGGTTTAGTATGAGCATGCTCAGTTCTCTCTGGCCTAGTAAACAAGCACCTTGACTAACAACTCATCGTCTCTGTCCTTCAGTTGTTCTACCCACATATACGACATTTTTGGCGACGAGGATGGGATGACGGCCAAGAGAAACCAATCGTGTTCGCATCATGAACCCTCACAAAGAGCGAAAGAAACTACGCACAAATTGAAAAGGAAGCACTCGCCATAGTGTTTGGAATCAAGAAATTCCAACAGCTCCTGATCGGCAGAAAGTTTATCCTGATAACCGATCACAAACCGTTCCTCGCAATATTGGGGCCCAAATCTGCCAACCCAGCAATGGCCGCATCAAGAATGCAACGTTGGGCGGTGTTGTTGTCACAATATGACAACATGATTGAATATCGCACTTCAAAGCAGAACGCAATCGCAGATGCCTTGTCCAGGTTGCCACATGAAGACTCACGTGCTGGGAGTGAAGGTGCAATTGACAAAGACTTGCCTGTGAATGCAACTGAGATTGCAGATGAGACTCAAAAGGACTCAGTACTGAATAAAGTGTATGAAAACACCTTGAATGGATGGACTGATCAGTGTCTGGACAAAGAATTGAAACCATTCCATAACCGTCGTACTGAATTGTCTTGTGAGCAAAGTTGTAACAAGTGGGGAATCAGAGATGGTACCTACTTCTTTGAGAGATAGAATTCTGGCCAAACTTCATACTGAACATTCAGGGATCATCAGTATGAAATCAATTGCAAGAAGTTTTGTTTACTGGCCTGGATTGGACAGTGATCTTGAATCACTTATCAGCAAATGCAGTGTTTGCCAAAATTGCAGAAACAAACCACCCAAAACTCCACTACAGCCCTGGTCATGGCCAAGTAGCCCTTTTCAGAGAGTACGTGTAGACTTCTGTGAGAAAGCAAATGATTATTTCCTGGTACTTGTAGATAGTCACTCAAAGTGGATTGAAGTGAAACACATGGGTTCAAATACTACAACTGAACGTACCATAGATGAGTTGAGGTCTATCTTCGCATGTCATGGCTTACCTGAAGAGCTTGTTTCTGACAAAGGCCCTCAGTTCCGTTCTGCTCTATTCCACGAGTTCATGAAATAGAACGGTATCAAACACACTCTCGTTCTACCATATCATCCAGCTTCAAACGGAGCAGCCGAAAGGTCAGTCAGAATAGTAAAAGAAGCTCTCAAAAAACAAGTGTTGCAGGGTTGTTTGGGACTCAGCATGAAGCAACATTTGGCTAATTTCTTGCTGAAGTGCAGAACTACTCCGCACACTACAGCTGGATATACCCCAGCAGAACTCTTAATGAAGAGGAGACTGAGAACACGATTGAGTCTTGTTCAACCAAATTTGGCCTCAAGAGTTGAACAGAAACAGTTGAGTCAGAAACGTTAGTATGACAGCTATCAGAAAGAACACAGTTTCAGACAAAATGAGTGTGTTTGTGTTCTCAGTCTCCCTGGCAAGTCGAGTTCACACAAGTGGGATATAGGAACCATAGTAGAGGTTGGTGAAACCAAGAGATATTTGGTTGAGATTGGAGACAACATCCGAAGTGTTCATGTAGATCAAATGATCTCTGCTAGAGATGAACCAAGACGTGATCTTGAACCACTTCATCATGAATTCATACATGAGTTTGATTCAGTTCAGACTTCAGTAATTGAAGTACCAGGTTCAAACAAATCTGAGATAGAAACAGGATCATCTTTGAGTTCAGAACCAAAACAAAACAGCCCAAAAATTGGTTCAACACCAAAACCTTCTGTAAGGAGATCAGGAAGGCTCCGCAAACCTGTTATTAAACTGGATTTGTATTTCAGTTAAAAGTAAAAAAGCCAGGAGTTTTTGTTATGTGGTACGTGTAATGCTGGGAAAGGTGGGACCATAGTTTTGTTGTATATGAGAGGGGAATATATAAAAATTTTTTAAAGGGGAAAGCAGTGTAATGTATTATCACATGGTTTGTCACATAGTTTAGTTTGAGCATGCTCAGTTCACTCTGGCCTAGTAAACAAGCACCTTGACTAGCAACTCATCATCTCTGTCCTTCATTTGTTCTACCCACATATACTGCAATAATCATTACAGATACAGTAAAATTAGTTCTGAAATACTTTGTGACACTGTGACGGGAGACACCAATGTAGGAAATGTGCTGGCTATGTTGGAACAGTTAGGAATGCAACCATGAAAAGGGCCGTGCAAGAGAGGTGGTGGAAGAAGATAGAGTAGTCAATCGTATTGAAGGCTGTAAAGAGAGGGCATGGGGTGGGCAAACATGGGGCTATAGGAGGGTGAGGCAGCTGAATGAATTGTCTCAATTTCAAAGACAAAGAAATCCATGCGCTACCCAATTAGCACTTTGCACCAGAGGTGAGGATGAAAGAGAATGTAAGGGGAAGGAGGTCAAAAGAGGTGGTTTGTGGTGGAGGAGAGAAGCCTGAGTTTCTCCCTTCTCTCAAGGATGATCCTGGAGCAGTAAAAGGATGGGGCAGAGAGAGGGAGAGGGAATATCCTTGAGATCGTTAAGCTAGACAGAGCAGTGGATGACCAGACAGCTCATGCTGGAAGTAAGCTTAAGCCTGCCACCCTTGGATTTGAGGTGGTGATGGGGAATGTTGTAGTGGGGGTGATGATGAGAGAATATCAACTATGGAAATAAGGCAGCTGGTGAGCAGGTTGCCAGAGGTGGCAATGCCGCGGCGAGTCAACTACCAGAGGAGAGGGAGTTGTGAGTGAGAGAGGATGCTGGCCAGAGAGCAGGGGCTATTCTATCTGCTTTTTATTGTTTTATTAAATCTTTTTAAATTCTCAGGGAAATGGTGAAGCATTGTACTGATTAAATCCACGTGAGACATGACGGGAAAGACAACAGGAGGGCAGCTGCTACTCGGGCAATGGTGGTGGTCCCAATAGCCCCCTTTGTAAGCGGCCGCATCAAATTATATATATTTGTTAAAATGTGCTGCTCTTTGGGGTCCAGGCCTTGATCCCAGCCTGGACCCCAAGGGTTTCCACAACCATTAGTTGTTGGAGAGATACACCTGACCAGGTGCGCCTCTGTCGACCATATGTCAAGAAGTACTGAAGGCACGGGATGCAGGAACTCTGACGTGTAGAAAACTATTTTAGGCTGTGCTATTGGCCAACAGGCAATCACGTCCGGAAAATACACTCAATCAGTTGCAATTGCAAAACATTTATATTTTTTTTAACCTTCAGATATGGCACTTAACCTACCTCATGGATAAGGGCTGCGAGCATCTGCTGGTAACTACGTCCTCTACTAACAAGAAAGCGATTAATAGGCTTGCCATCTTTGTCAGTCTGAATGTGTAGATCATAACAAAGCAATAGGCCAGCTGGAAGAAAGCAGGAAAAACGTTAACTGGATGACGAACATTCAGAAGACATGAAGGGTATTTAATCTGTAACTGCATCGTATCTTACTTAGCACAACAATGAGGAAGCTATGAGTGAGTTACGAAGAACTTCATCACAAGTGGTATAAACTAGAAATTCAGAGTTAAACATTGAGAATGCTGTTACTTTTCAGAGCAATGATCTTCTCATGCTTTGTTCAACCTCCTAAATGAAAAAACACATCTGGAAGCACTGCCTCTTTAAGAAATTAGTGTTGGGGAGATTCAGATGTTCTCCCACTTTATATTCTTAGTGACATACCAGAAACATATTTTAAGTTTTGTTGGTGTGGTTATGTGACTGCCAAATAAACCATTACCAAAATACAGTTGCTCCATCAGCCTTTTCAGCAAGCCCAATGTCAAACCTGATATCGCAAAATCCGGGTCATTATAAGGCTAAGAACGGTGAGGCTATTAGCGCTCACCGTTGTTATGGAGTAAATTTGACAGCATGTTCTGGCGTTCGCACATGCGGAGTAAAACACAGAAATCCGGAAATTGCTGTCCGTTTTGCCGTGCTGCTCCACAAGCTTCACTCTAACAGTATCTCGCCGATAGAGACTCGGCAGCAACATACATTTACGAGTGTGAATTTGCTGTACTTCAGGTGTAAGTGAATTTTTAACGGCGTGATAAGTCTTAATTACGGCCAAACAACCTCTCTGGCACTGAAAATTAACTTTTACAAGTGTGGAGTCTCATTCCTTCAGATTTAATTATTATTGGAGAAAGTAAAAAAACTAAAAATTAAAATAATTTTTTAAACTTTTTCTTTCTGTCTCTTTTATCTCTCTCTCTTAATCCCATCTTTCTTTCCCTCTCTTTATTTCGCTTTCTGTACATGATGTTACATTGAATTAAATATTCTAACTTTCACTTCCTGGTTTAGACTCTACGGGCTGGATTTTCAATGCCCCGTGGAGTCGGGTTTGGAGGCGGGGGGGGGGTTAAAGTTGCAGATTCGGGGGTCCCGACCCCATCCCGCCTCCATGCCAGTTTCTCTGGCGGCGGGTACCCGACCTGGTCTGAGACCCGACTCCCCGAGGCGGGAAGGGATTACTGACAATTAACTGCCTGTTAACAGGTAGTTAACAGGCAGTTTTTTGCATAATCCCTATTTTAAAAAGAAAAGTGTGGGCTTCCCGACAGGTGGCAACCACGCCAAGTTATCGGGGCGGGCCGTGAGTCTGCAGGGGTTGGAGGGGTTGATATGTCCGGTGGGCAGGTGAGTGATGGGTGCATGTGTGCAGAGGTAAGTGTGTAAGGTAAGTGCTAAGTGTTGGAAAAAGTTTTACTTACCTTAACTTCCTCCTGCAGGTGTCAGCCCTTCAGTTCTCGGGAGTTAGAAATCTCACCGGCACAGAAAGCAGGAAAGCCGTGGTTTTGTCAAAAACTGCAGCCTTCTGTTTTCTGTGGTGGAATGATTTCTAACTCAGCCTGAGAGGAAGGACTGAAGTTAGAAATCATGTTGTGAGTGTTTGACAGCTTCACAGAGCTGTCAAACGCTGATATTTCATCTGTCAAAAGCTCTTGACAGATGAAATGTCAATCTGTGACGTCACCTGTTGCCAGGTGGCCCTTAATTGGCCTGCTGAGCCCACTGGGCGGGCTCAACAAGGTCAATCAAGGGAAAATACAGTGGGTTGGCCACATCTCGATGGAGGCGGGTCTACAACCCAAAATGTGGGATTCACGTCACCAACCCGACCCCAGTATCAAAATCCAGCCCTACGTGTCTCAGTAAGGATTCTTCAGTCTGATTGGTTTCGGAGACACGCTGTCACTTGTCCTGTTCACACAGGTCCCAGATCCCCTGTAGAGGGCGCCGCGCTGTATCCGACTCCCGATGCCAGTAACTTGCCATTCAAAAGCCCATGAAAAGTCTGTGGGCAGCTGCAAGCGTAATGAACGGCGAGCGATACAGCCTGGAATCAATTCACTAAAAATTACTGTTGCTATGATCTATTTGGGTGAAGGGTAGAACTGATGATTAAAAACCTGAAAAATATGACCTGCAGAAATATCCACTGGAGCAATTACAGCATCCTTGCTTGTTCCAGTACATTTCTGTGTTCAACAATCAACTGAGAAGCAATCCTTGCATTGTACTCACTGAATCAGATATGTGTGCTGAACCAGCACTACATCATGCCATAGCAGCCTGAAACAACTTTTTCTCCTCATGGGGGATAATGCAAAGTAGCCATAGGCCTCTGGTGACTCAGGGAAAGCCAGACAACATTCACTTTGGGCAATGTGCCCTGGGATCCACACGTGCCTGTTCCAATCCTGGGGTTATATCCCATTGGGGTGACTCTGCTTGGGTTGGTGCCACAGCCTGGGAACTAATTTATATCGAAACATTTTGGGATAAACTTTTAATAGAGGACGACAATGCACTACAAGGATCCTTTATACTGCCCAACAGGTCTATGCCGGTGTTTATGCTTCACACAAGTCTACTCCCAACTTATTTGTCTCACCCTATCAACATATCCTTCTATTCCTTTCTCCTTAATGTACTTATCTAGCTTCCCCTTAAATGCATTTATGCTATTTGCCTCAACCACTCCATGTGGTAGCGAGTTCCACATTTTCCCCACTCTCTGAGTAGGGTCAGCCTTGGCTCAGTGGGTAGCACTCTCGCCTCTGAGTCAGAAGGTTGTGGATTCAAGTCCCATGGCAGAGACTTGAGCACAAAAATCTAGGCTGACACTCCCTGAATTCCTTATTGGACTTATCAGTAACTATCTTGTATTTATAGCCCCTCGTTTTGGACTCCCTTACAAGTGGAAGCATCCTCTCTACGTCTACCCTATTGAACCGCTTCATAATTTTAATGATCTCGATCAGGTCACCCTCTCAATCTTCTCTTTTCTATGATATAAATTGTCTCCCCCGCCGCTTGGTGTCAGGTCAGTTCTCTGCTGACAGACCCGACACCTGGGAGACTCCCGAGCTTCCAGTCGCCTGTCACTTTAATTCTCCGCTACCACTCCCACTCTGAGCTCTCTATCCTAGGCCTCTTACACTGTTCCAATGAAGCTCAATGTAAGCTCGAGGAACAGCACCTCATCTTTCGATTAGGCACTTTACAGCCTTCTGGACTCGACACTGAGTTCCACAATTTCAGACTCGAACCCCAGCCCCTATTTTTTCAGGTGGCAGCTGTTGATGATTCTGCCATCCCCATTTACAACATTTAACCACTCCTGCCTTCCACCCTATCACAGACTGTCCCTTTTATTCTTTCTCCCCCTCCCCCCTTTCCCTGCCTCTGCACCTGCTTAAAACCTGTTACATCTTTTACCAGTTCTGACGAATGATCACAGACCTGAAACGTTAACTCTGTTTCTCTCTCCACGGATGCTGCCTGGCCTGCTGAGTGTTTCCAGCATTTTCTGTTATTTCAGATTTCCAGCATCCACAGTATTTTGCTATTGTATTAAGGTTCTATATAAGTTTAACATAACTTCGCTGCTTTTGAATTCTATTTCTTTAGAAATGAACCCCAGTGCTTTGTCTGCAATGTTTATGGCTTTGTTAACCTGTGTCGCTACTTTTAATGATTTGTGTATCTGTACCTCTAGATCTCTTTGCATCTCTACCCCATATAGACTCTTATTTTCCAAGGAGTATGTGGCCTTCTTATTCCTCCTACCAAAATGCAACACCTCACCGTTATCTATACTGAAATTCATTTCCCATTTACACGCCCATTCTGCAAGTTTGTTAACGTCTTCTAGTATTTTGTCGCAGTCTTCCTTAGTATTAACTGTACCCACCAGTTTAGTGTCATCCGCAAATTTTGATACTGTACTTCTGATTCCCGAGTCCAAATAATTTCTGTAAATGGTGAACAACAGTGGTCCCAGCACCAATCCCTGTGAAACACCACTTCCCACCTTCTGCCAGTCTGGGTAACGACCTTTAACCCCTACTATCTGTTTTCTGTTTTGTAGCCAGTGTGCTATCCATTCTGTTACTTGTCCCCTGACTCCACACACTCTGACCGTACTCATGAGTCTATGTGGTACCTTATCAAAGGCCTTTTGAAAGTCCATATATATTACAACCACTGCATTACCCTTGTCTACTCTTTGTTACTTCTTCAGAGAATTCAATATGGTTGGTCAAGCACGATCTTCTCTTTTGAAATCCATGCTGACTGTTCTTTATTATATTTTCGGTTTCTAGATATTTTTCAATTACATCATTGAATAAAGATTCCCATATCTTTCCTACCACTGACGTTAAGCTAACTGGTCTATAGTCCCCTGGATTTGATCTTTTGAATAGAAAAAGGAATAGTGCCAGAGGAGAGATAGAGAGAGAGAGAGAGAGAGAGAGATATGCCTCTGGTATTTCTTCCCTAGCTTCTTTGAGTATGCGTGGATGCAATCCATCCAGACCAAGGATTTTAAACTCTAAATTTGTCTAGTTTATCAATTATCTCCCCGCTTTCTATCTTAAATGTTTTTATATTTTTTTGATTTCTTCTTCTAATGTCATGTCCACCCTGTTAGTCTCCCTGGTAAATAACTGAGGCAAAGTAACTGCTCAATATTTCTGCCATTTCACAATCATTACCTGTGAGTTTATCTTGTGCATCCTTTGGTGGCCCTATCATAATTTTCCTTTTGTTTTTATGTATCTGTAGAATACTTTACTATTTCTTTTTATATTCTTTGATCATTTTATTTCATAATTCCTATTAGCCTTCCTGATTTTTTTTACACTTTTTTCCTAACCTCTTCGTATTCCCTTTTGTCATCCTCTTTTTTATTGTGTACTTAGTGTATGCCTTTTTCTTTAATTTCAATTTTACCTTTATCTCTTTATTCATCCATGGCGTCTCATTATTGGCCAGTTTATTCTTGTTTTCTAGCGGAATATACTTCTCCTGAAGGCTATTGATCACCTTTTTAAATATTTCCCACTGTTGTTCTAGCTCTTTGTTTGTCAATATTTTTTTCCAGTTTACCTTCCCTAGTTTTATCCTCATCCCCCCTTAATGAGCTTGTTTCCAATCTATTACTTTGGTCTTTGTCTTGCTTATGTCTCCCTCAATCATTATCTTAAACTTATTATGTTCTGATCGCTAATGCCTAGATACTCCCCTAAACTTACTTCTCTTATCTGCTCTGGTTCATTTTCCACGACTAGATTCTTTCTTGTTGGGCTTCTTATGTACTGGGTAAGAAAGGAGTCCTGTACACACTGTAAAAACTCCATTCCCTTTTCCCCTTTCATTATCTCTCCTTGCCAGTTTATTTGGGGATAGTTGAAATCTCCCATGATTGTTACTCTATGTCTTTTACCCATAGATTTGCCTATATATTTCTCCCTCCTCTTCCCTTCCACTGTTAGGTGGTCTGTAGTATACTGCTATTAGCATGATTAATCCCTTCTTATCCTTTATCTGAATTCATATGGATTCTGTTTCTACCTTAATGTTAGTTATGTCCTCCCCCCCCCGCCCTTAATGGAACTCACTTTGATGTATACCCTGCTCTTAATCTTGCAAAATGTTGTTAATGTATAATATTTGTGGCTTGTCTCAATGGTATAAGCCACTTCCTGCTGGGGTTAAGTGGTGGAAGCCAACCTCGATCCGCACCAGATCTGGAGAGTGGGCACAATTACATCAGATTAAGCATTTTGGCCACTCAACAGAAATAGATGTCAGATGGCACATCACTGGTGGACAAACCTGAAGGGTGGACCAATTTATAATCAATGCTAGAAAAATTTGTGTGGGATCTAAAGCCTGCTCCCCAATGTACAAACTAAAACAAAATTCAGCTTGATCATTGTGTCCTTATGGGAATGTCCTTGAGAATTCTCCCTGCTAACAACTGAATTTCTATCTGACTTGAGTGTGTTCATGTGTCTTGGAGAAATTAAGCATTGACATTCTTGCCAGTAATGCATTCCAGTGAATGAGTCAGCTGGACATAGTCCTTGATAGACACCAACGTGTACAAGTATCATATGATTCAATTACTGGGAAGAATCCATGGTATTCAACTCATAGTTTAAAACCTGGAGGTAACATTGTCTAGTGGCCTTGGAGTCAGTCAAGCCAATCAGGGTAAGTTGAATTGAGCCAATGCTACAAGTGAGGTAGATGAGACAGTGAAACTGTAAAGAAACACAGAGAAACTTGAGAAACCTGAAGGAAACTCAAAGCATACATCTCTCTACATGAGCAAAACTGTAGGAAAAGATACTGTCAATTGTTTTAAACGCAAAAAAAAGTGATTTGCAAACATTTTCTGGCATGAGACACAAATGAGAGGTCTGCTGACAATAGCAGAAAAACAACTAAATGCACTTCGCAGCAAAGTAGGGCAAGATTACCGAAAAGCACAGGTCATAAATTTCTTAACAGGATAGTGTTTCCAGATGGTTTTGTCCTGTAGAATGGTGGCAATATCTTATCTGTGTGGAAGCTGAACAAATGAAAATTCTCTTTATACAATCTATATATTTTTAAATACATTAAACAAGCTGAACGTAATGTGAAGGACTATTAAGAAATATAAGTCTATTAAAACTATGGAGAGGCTTTAATGATCTCAGTAGTCGTGTTTTCATCTTTAGTTCAAGGTGGGATTTAGGTTAAATGTGGGCTGTAACATCCCCCAAAAACTGAAGGTGAACAACTTCCACATTTCAGAAATGCAACCATATGTTACAAGGCTGTAATACAAATCAAAGATTGCACAATTCTATTAAAACAAAAGGCAAAAATACATGTCAAATATCCCATGTAGTCATCAGAATCCCAGAGGTATGAAGTGCATTTTTTCAGACCTTCCTTCTCCTTCCCGCCCATACTTTTGGGTATATTGGTGACTTTTGCAGTAGGAATAGTGGTGAGGGGAGGGATAGAAGCAGCTTTATCTACTTTTAGAGTGCAAGTTTCTGTTATCAGTTGTAGTTATTATTAGATTACATGGATATATGTAAAATGGCGATGCAGTGATTAAAGTTGTTTGATTTGTGAAACTTCTGGGAATATAGATAAGGTGACAACACTGCGCAAATGCTTTGTCAAAAAGACTGATCACTAATTCACCTGCCAGGCCAGATTTCAGTCCAGGTTGTTTGTTCTTCTCGTACGTCTTGAGCATGAAGTTGGGAATCCCTGCTACAGTCTTTCCTTGGTCAGAGCGTACAGTTCCACCTCGGAGTGCTGAATAATACACTCCACGGGGCATCGCAGTTAATTCTTGGATCACAAGGGATGACAAAAACTCTTCAAAAGCTGCAAGAAAAGGTCAAAGAACTACTACTTCTGGCTGTCATGAAGGACAAAATTAGTAACTGCAAGTTCAAATTTAAATAGCATGGTCAAGACAATCACTCCCATGTGTTATCTTGACTTTGAGTTCACCTCTGCCTAAACTTTTGTTCAGGAAGCTCCCAGTAAGCGATGTCAGATGCTCCATTGAAGAGACAAATGTTTTTAAATCTTTACTCCTCTAGTGATTAATTACTATGTTGCCCACACTGGCCTCAGGACAAACAACTGGTATTAGACACAGAGAAGAACGACTGCATTCTGCCTTTTGGAGCAGCCAGGAAGCGATTTAGTCGCACACTTTATTCAAAATTAAAACAAACTAATTTATGATCTAGACTTAGGAACATAATTTCAGATCTAAAGGATGTCATCAATATAAATTTTGGAATTGTGCTTACAACGATCAAAATCAGAAAAGTAATTCCTTGCATTGTATTGCTGCCAGATTATTAAGTAAAGAAAAGCACATAAACCAAGCACTTGACAAAAAATGGCAGGTTTATTGGTGTAAATCAGCCAAACCATTTATTTGCTGTAAACTTTGCTTATGGTCACAATAATTGGCATTTGATCAAAATATGTATTTAATAAAAAGGCAATTTACACTAAACGTTACCACAGAATTAAAAAAAAGAAAAGATTGAAATGTGGATCCTGTAATCAAGTAGTGTATTAGGAAAGGAGAATCCCAAATGAAAGTTCAAAGGCATTTCTTTAGTAATAGGTCCACATTCACATTAACTGAGGTTAGTCTGCATGTTTCAAAGATGATACACAATCTTGGGTTTCTCACAGCCAAACAACCTCTCGTGCAGTAAAACAGAAGAGGACTGATTCAACCTAATACATCAAATCTACCATTCCCCATAGGAACAGGAATAGGCCATTCAGCCTCTCAAACCTGCTCCGCCATTCAATGAGATCTTGGCTGATCTGTGACCTAACTCCATATACACCTTTGCCCCATATCCCTTAATAACTTTGGCTAACAAAAATCTATCAATCTCAGATTTAAAATTAACAATTAACCTAGCATCAACTGCCATTTGCAGAAGAGAGTTCCAAACTTCTACCATCCTTTGCATGTAGAAGTGTTTCCTAATTTCATTCCTGAAAGACCTGCCTCTAATTTTTAGGCTATGTCCCCTAGTCCTAAACTCACCAACCAGCGGAAATAGTTTCTCTCTCTCTACCGTATAAATCCTTGCAAAATCCTAAAAACCTCAATCAAATCACCCTTCTATATTCCAGGGAATACAAGCCTAGTTTACATAATCTCTCTTCGAAATTTAACCCTTGGAGTCCAGGTATCATTCTGGTAAACCTACGGTGCACTCCCTCCAAGGCCAATATATTCTTCCTACGGTGTGGTGCCCAAAACTGCTCACAGTACTCCAAATGTGGTCTAACCAGGGCTTTGTACAGCTGTAGCACAACTTCTAGCCCCTTGTATTCGAGTCCTCTAGATATAGATTCCACACTTCCTGGTCTGAAGATTAGTGGAGAGGCTGAGGCCAGACTGACACGCTCTTCCACACCTTCTGGTACTGTCCCCAAATATAATCATTTCAGAAAGTGCTCTGGGCCACCACAAAGGCCCTGACCAGCACTTAGATCCTCTAAGACCCAATCTTTTGTCTATGGATTTGAGGGTGTCCTGAGAGAGGTTAGCAAATTTCTCACTCTTCGTGGCAATAAGATAGGCTGTCCCTGCAACGGCAAAACCCCAGTACAAACATATGAATTGGGCTACTATGACACAAATGCCAGTGTGATGTAAGGGTGTTGGCTTTCTGGAGAAAAATATCAAGTGCCTTGGGAGTACAAAAGTAGAGAAGTTATGCTGAACCTTTATAAAGCGCTGGTTAGGCTACAACTGGAGTATTGCGTCCAGTTCTGGTCACCACACTTTAGGAAGGATGTGAAGGCCCTCGAGAGGATGCAGAGGAGATTTACCAGAATGGTTCCGGGGATGGGGGATCTTAGTTACAAGGACAGGTTGGAGAAGCTGGATTTGTTTTCATTAGAGCAAAGGTGGTTGAGGGGTACAAGGTTATGAAGGGTTTGGATAGGCTAGACGGGAAAGGGCTGTTCCCACTAGTTGATGGTCCAAGGACGAGGGGACACAGATTTAAGGTTATGGCAGGAGATACAGGGGGGATGTGAGGAAAAACTTTTTACGCAGCGAGCGGTGAGGACCTGGCACTCGCTGCCGACAGAAGTGGTGGAAGCGGAGACACTCGATGTTTTCAAGGGGAGCCTGGATAGGCACTTGAGGGAAATAAACTTGCAGGACTATGGGGATAGAGCAGGGGAATGGGACTAGCTGGATTTATTTTCATTAGAGCAAAGGTGGTTGAGGGGTGATTTGATAGAGGTGTACAAAATTATGACGGGTTTGGATAGGCCAGACGGGGAAAGGCTGTTCCCACTAGTTGATGGTCCAAGGACGAGGGGACACAGATTTAAGGTTTTGGGCAAGAGATACAGGGGAGTTGTGAGGAAAAACTTTTTCACGCAGCGAGTGGTGAGGACCTGGTACTCGCTGCCGACGGAAGTGGTGACACTCAATGTTTTCAAGGGGAGACTGGATAGGCACTTGAGGGAAATAAACTTGCAGGGCGACGGGGATAGAGCGGGGGAATGGGACTGACTGGTTTGCTCTACAGAGAGCCAGCACGGACTCGATGGACCGAATGGCCTCCTTCTGTGCCGTTATGACTCTATTTTTCTATGTTAAAGGCTCTATATAAATGTAAGTTGTTAGTGTTGTTGTAAATGACAAAATCCCTTTCAGCAACTGTACAATACGCCTCTCCAAAGCAGGGACAGCTGAATCAACAGTGAATATTAGTGACCCAATCAAATGACATCACCAGAAAAAGTAGGGCATCAGCTGTGCGCCTCGACCTCTTTGCCACACTCCCCTACTATGATCATCTTGATCTTGAACCATGTAACACTACTGCACCAAAATGAACAATTATGCTAACTGACTCATTGCATAGAATTTTGTTCCTATAAATGCAATGTAAAAAATATACCCATCTGGACCACTATGTATATTCTTAATATAGGCACGTTTCTTTAAAAACTACTGGAGAATGCTGATTTGCATTAAAATAAGCATTTTTATCCTATGATTAATCATAGAATGGTTACAGCATGAAAGGTGGTCATTCGGCCCGTCGAGCCCATGCCGGCTCTCTGCAAGAGCACTTCAGCTAGTCCCACTCCCTCGCCCTTTCCCCGGAGCCCTGCAAATTTTTTTCCTTCAGGTACTTATCCAACTTCCTTTTGAAAGCCATGATTGAGTCTGCCTCCACCACCCTTTCAGGCATTGCATTCCAGATCCTAACCACTCGCTGAGTAAAAAAGTTTTTCCTCGTGTCGCCTTTGGTTCTTCTGTCAATCACCTTAAATCTGTGTCTTCTGGTTCTCGACCCTTCTGCCAATGGGAACAGTTTCTCTCTATCCACTCTGTTCAGACCCCTCATGATTTTGAGCACCTCTATCAAATCTCCTCTCAATCTTCTCTGCTCTAAGGAGAACACACCCAGCTTCTCCAATCTATCCACATAACTGAAGTCCCTCATCCCTGGAATCATTCTTATGAATCTTTTTTGCACCCTCTCCAAGGCTTTCACAGCAGTGCGGTGCCCAGAATTGGACACAATACTCCAGTTGAGGCCGAACCAGTGTTTTATACAGGTTCATCATAATTTCCACGCTTTTTTACTCTATACCTCTATTCATGAAGCCCAGGATCCCGTAAGCTTTTTTAATTGCTTTCCACCTTCTGCCCTGCCACCTTTAACGATTTGTGCTCATATACCCCAAGGTGTCTCTGTTCATACACCCCCTTTAGGATTGTACCCTTTAGTTTATATTTCCTTTCTTCATTCTTTCTACCAAAATGTATCACTTCGCACTTTTCTGCATTAAATTTCATCTGCCACGTGTCCGCCCATTCCACCAGCCTGTCTATGTCCTCTTGAAGTCGATCATTATCCTCCTCACTGTTCACTATACTTCCAAGTTTTGAGTCAGCTGCAAATTTTGAAATTGTGCCCTGTACACCCACATCCAAGTCATTAATATATATCAAGAAAAGCAGTGGCCCTAGAACTGACCCCTGGGGAACATCACTGTATACCTACCTCCAGTCCGAAAAACAACCGTTCACCACTACTCTCTGTTTCCTGTCACTTAGCCAATTTCATATCCCTGCTGCCACTGTCCCTTTTATTCCATGGGCTTCAACTTTGCTGGCAAGCCTATTATGGGCACTTTGTCAAACGCCTTTTGGAAATCCATGTACACCACGTCAACCGCATTGCCCTCATCAACCCTCTCTGTTACCTCAGCAAAAAACTCAATCAAGTTGGTTAAACACAATTTGCCTTTAACAAATCCGTGCTGGCTTTCCTTAATTATTCCACATTTGTCCAAGTGACTGTTAATTTTGTCCCTGATTATTGTTTCTAAAAGCTTCCCCACTACCGAGGTTAAACTGACTGGCCTGTAGTTGCTGGGTTTATCTTTACATCCTTTTTTGAACAAGGGTGTAACATTTGCAATTCTCCACTCCTCCAGCACCAACCCCGTTTCTAAGCAGAATTGGAAGATTATGGCCAGTACCTCCGCGATTTCTTCTTTCACTTCCCTTAGCATCCTAGGATGCATCCCATCTGGTCCTGGTGACTTATCTACTTTAAATACCTCCTCTTTGTCAATTTTATCCCATCCAGTATCTCTTCTACCTCCTCCTTCACTATGTCTATGGCAGCATCTTCTTCCTTGGTGAAGACAGATGCAAAGTACTCATTTAGCACTTCAGCCATGCCCTCTGCCTCCATGCGTAGGTCTCCTTTTTGGTCCCTAATCGGCCCCACTCCACCTCTTATTACCCGTTTACTATTTATATGCCTATAGAAGACTTTTGGATTACCTTGTATGTTAGCTGCCATTCTATTCTCATACCCTCTCTTTGACCCTCTTATTTTCTTTTTCACTTCTCCTCTGAACTTTCTATATTTAGCCTGATTCTCAGATGTATTCTCGACCTGACATCTGTCATACGCGCTCTTTTTCTGTTTCATCTTACTCTCTATCTCTTTCGTCATCCAGGGAGCTCTGACTTTAGTTGCCCTGCCTTTGCCCCTAGTGGGAATGTATCTCGACTGTACCCAAACTATTTCCTCTTTAAAGGCAGCCCATTGTTCCATTACAGTTTTGCCTGCCAATCTTTGATTCCAATTTACCCGGGCCGGATCCGTTCTCATCCCACTGAAATTGGCCTTCCTCCAATTAAGTATTTTTTACTCTAGATTGCTCCCTGTCCTTTTCCATAGCTCGTCTAAACCTTATGATACTATGATCACTGTTCCCTAAATGTTCACCTACTGACACTTGCTCCACTTGACCCACCTCATTACCCAGAACCTGATCCAGCAATGCCTCCTTCCTCGTTGGGCCGGAAACGTACTGATCAAGAAAGTTCTCCTGAACACACTTCAGAAATTCTTCCTCCTATCTGCCCTTTATACTATTACTATCCCAGTCTATATTGGGATAGTTGAAGTCCCCCATTATCACTACTCTATAGTTCTTGCATCTCTCTCTAATTTCTCTGCAAATTTGCTCCTCCATATTTTTCCACTAGTTGGTGGCCAAAAGAATACACCTAGTAGTGTAATGACACCTCTATTATTTCTTAACTCTAGCCATATAGATTCTGTCCTTGACCCCTCCAGGACATCCTCTCTCTCCAGCACTGTAACATTCTCCTTAACCAATACTGCCACCCCACCTCCTATCTTTCCTTCCCTATTTTTGTTGAACACCTTATAACCAGGAATATTTAATACCCAATCCTGCCCTTTTTTGAGCCAGGTCTCCGTTTTTGCCACGATATCATATTCCCATGTGGCTATTTGCGCCTGCAACTCACCAACCTTGCTTACTATGCTTCATGCGTTCACATACATACACTGTAAACCTATCTTAGACCATCCTGTGTTCTCTCTTAGTCTGACCCCACCTAATACCTTACTATTTCTTACTTTAGTGCTATCCGTCTCTCCCAATCCTTTGTGCCCTTTGTTTCTCATTTCTAATGCTACATCCTGGTGCCCATCCCCCTGCCAACTTAGTTTAAACCCTCCCAACAGCACTAGCAAACACTCCCGCGAGGATATTGGTTCCGGCTCTGTTGAGATGCAACCCGTCCGGCCTGTACAGGTCCCACCTCCCCTAGAACCGGCCCCAATGCCCCAGGAATCTGAAGCCCTCCCTCCTGCACCATCTCTCCAGCCACGCAATGATGGGAATCAACTGCCATCTTTCAACATCTATTACTAATGAAGTCTTTTGAATTTGGAGTCTCCTTAACACCGGCAGTTTTCTGCATTCTCAGTACGTATTTGACAAACGTTAAAAAAAATGAAATATCAAAAGTGTGACTGTCAAGTACAGTGAAACCGATTTAAGTGAATACTAATAACTGAATAGCAGTTAAGTGAATTAAATCTCAGAGCGCAAACCCTTTTCTTATGACTCCACAGTTTATTTCAATGAACTAGACAGCCTGGTTAAGTGAATCACATTATCATCTGTTGCTTTGTCCTGCCTGATGTTTCCAATCTAATGTTGACACAATAATTTAGATTAAATTGGAATGGTGGTATCAGCGTACTTAGGCAAACTTCTGCTTTGATGTAATCTTAGCTGTTTGCTTAGCAATGATATTTTACTAGTAAAGGGTTCAAAGGACATTCAGGGGAAGGCAGCAACACATCATAAGGATTCCTCTGGGCCCATCGTTTGTTTCTTTACTTGTCCCATTACCACCCCCTTTTGCCTTGCACCATCATCACTTTTGGCATTTAATCACTCTTGCCTTCGTCCCTGTCACAGACCTTCCCATGTCCTTTCCTCCCCAAGCCGTCACCGCCACACCCATCCCACACCCTTCCCCCCGCCATCCCGCCTTTTTCCTGGCTCTGCACTTACTTAAAAGCTGTTACATCTTTTAACTTCTTCCGGTTCGGATGCAAGATCATCAACCTGAAACGTTAACTCTGTTTCTGTCTGCACAGATGCTGTCTGACCTGCTGTGTTTTCTCCACATGTTTCTGTTTTTATAACACATCATAAGGGTTCAGTGGCAGACAGCATGACATCAGGAGGGCTGGTAAAATATTTCTATAAAATTGCTTAAGTGAATAGTCCAGATACTTGAATAAATTTAGTCAGCATAGGGAGTGTTCACTTGGAGGTTCCTCAGTATGGTGCTGTTCAGACTGCCCTTTCCTATATCGCCTGTGGCTAACTTCAATTATTAGTGCACGACCATAACCTCACACCACGTTTATCAACTCTGAGCCTCGCTGTTCAAAAGAGGTCTGGCTGATTATAACATAACATGTATTTTTGGGGGGGCTGTGCGAAGGGAGTTAATATCCAAATTACCAGGTTCTCTTTTTTCAAGGCTATTCAATCTTCCAAACACATATTGCCTTCAGAAAAGTGAACATTTAATGGCTGATTTTTCTAACTGCTGCTTTCAATGTTTTTGGAGAAATTCAACAGTAACAGTGTAGACTGTGGCATGGAGAGACCCCTCGGGATTGGTGGTATTTCGTGAGTTATTAGTGGTGATATTCCGAAGTTTTGAAGCTTATCGATCAGAATCAGTGCTTTAAACCTGATTTTTTTTAAACATTCTTCTTCAACTACAGGTCAATGTTGCCGCTTAATTTTGAGATAAAATAGCCTCAGTACATACCAGAGAACACAGGAAGAGAGGTCATTAAAAGCAGCTTCATGTAAGATGCACCTGGGACTGAAAGATCTTCTTCCTTCTCTTCTTCTTCTGCATTCATTTCCATCTCATCATCTTCAGAATCATTTTTTCTTTCTGGCCTTACCTATGTAGAAAATACAACATTAGCTCACCATTGACTTTTAACTCATTTTCAAACTATAATTTGATTATATACAAGTATATATTTCCAATGTTCTATATAGCAACTTGACCAGAAATTGTCCCGTGATTACTCATTGTCATCTTTGATCACCACAGGTCGCCCAGGCGATGGAAGAAAGAAGGGTTCCAATTAAAAATAAAAATATAAAGATGATGCTTAAAGAACACAAGAACCCCTCTAATACCTAAACAGTTGTTTCTGGAGCTGTCCTGCATTCACTGCCTTGCCTCAGAGACTGGTATTTCTAGGGTACAGGCTGAAAGTATTTCTAGGGTACATGCTGAAAATATCTTTTAAAGAAGTTAGGCCTAACTTTTCAGCCATCTTAAAGGTGGGATCAGTTCAAGAAGATGCTTTGATCGCTGGCCTTCAAACCTTAAATTACCATTTGGAGACAACGATGGAAACTGGCTTCTGAGAGATTTGGAGTGACATCTCTCAGGGTCTGCAGGTTCTAACTTATATCATCAGGTCTGTCCTCCCACCAATCAGTAGACTCAATCTAATGCGCCTGGCGAGAATAGTGGCGTGTTCGGGTCGATCACCTGATTTACACCCCACCTGATTTTACATACACTGACTTCAATGAAGCTGAAATGAAGGGCGGGGTGCAATTCATGTGCTGACCTGAACGCGCCCTATTCTCGCTGGGCACTTTAGGCTAAAATTGGGGCTTCAAATCCAGCACCTACACAAGTGGTGTGGCTAGAATTTGTCTTATGATGCCATCATCTCTCCTGATGACAGCTCTTGGGACTTTCCTGGCCAGTCATCTCAGATGCCATACATGCAGGTATCAGAATACAGGGCCAGGCTGCCTACAATGGTGATATAGCCTACTAAGAAGAGTCCTTCCAGGACTGAGACAAGGGCCACCTCAGTCCCAAAAGACTAATGATGCCACAAAACGAAGAACACCCAGCCCTCAGATCTCACCTCGGCACAGCACCAGGATAGGTTTAAGGACAACGGAGAGTGGCATCTCGGGTAGGTATGATGATATAAAAGAAATAACGTATGCATGCACACAGTAAAACCACTTTCTGATATGAAGTGCATTGTTCTGAAGTAAGTCTGTTCTTTGTTTGACTTCTGTGTTTGATACGATGTTTGGAGGTCAGCTTACAACAAGACACACAGTTCCTTCTACGCCTCCGAGTGAAATCTTGCCTCCTTAAGCAGATACTTTCTGACACATTCTCGGGGAGCGGCGTGATTTGTATACTCTGGTGGAAGGGTACCTCTTAGTTGGTTTAATGTAGTTTTATCCCGCGCGCCCCTCTCATTTCCTTTTCCTCCTGCTCCTGTTTGACTTCCACCATAAAGACATACAGTAAACTCTTGTTTAAACGGCACTTAATCATCCGGAATTCTTTAATAACCGGCAAAATAGATAACCGGTAATCTTGCCGAATCCATCCATTTTTCGTTTTTCCGAGTCCGAGTTTCCCGCGGTGGCCGAGTTAGTCAGTGGTTTTTATTTTTTTTGTGTTAAAAATGGCCTACCTCTCGGTTATCCGGAATTTTTCATCAACCGGCACCATCCCGGTCCTGTAGGTGCCGGATAAGAAAGAGTTTACTGTATCTGGGAGTGGCCACAGTGACCTCGATGGTAAGGGCTCCATGACAGAAGGGTGGGAAGGAAAAAGATTTCCTTGCTGAAAGGCAGCTTGCAGAATCCGTTCTTAGCAGCACAGACGAGGGAAAAAAAATTCTGTGAACGTGACCACTTCCTGGCTTGACAAGTCTTGTGGGTAACTGGTCCGTCTTTCCTACAGGCTTGAGTCAGGTGCAATTCTGTTATAAGTGATGGATTTTCTGGGACGGCAGCTTTGTCCTCATTAAGTGACCATGTGGGATTATCGTAAAAACCCAACTGGTTCACTGATGTCCTTAAGGAAAGAAAACCCGTCATCCTGACCCGGTCTGACCTATATGTGACTCCAGTCCCACACTAATGCGGCTGACTTTTAACTGCCCTCTGAAATGGCAGCGCAAGACACTCAGTTGCATCAAACCCCTTGCGGTTCAAGAATTTCCACCACCACCTTCTCAGGGCAACAAATCACAAACCAAAATAACACATCCCAAGAATTATTTTTTTTTTTAAATCTTGCCTTTTGCACACATGTACCACTTTGGGCCCGATCACATCTTTTGTCAACAGCTAATTCTACCGGAATTTAGTTTGTATTTTAGAACAGGTGCAGCTCTGGTATATCCAACTCACCCCAAATTCCAAACCCCTACACTTGAACTGCACCACATTTGCCCCTGAAAATTCATGGTATTTCAGGTCCCTAATTTCCAACAATGTAAAATATTTCTTTCCTGAACAGAGTGGGAAGTCAGGCTGTCAACAAGTGACACGTGTCCTGGATCAGAAGGAAGAAACTACTTTATGGTAAAAGTGTGAAAAGGCAGGAACTTTCATACCAACAAAGTAGAGTAGAAGAAAACCACCATCTGTGCTTTAAACTAGAGCTGATAATTTGGAAAATCAAAAATAAAGAGCGAGCAATAAATGACCAAATTCCTTCAAGTCCTCAGCAATGTGCCCGTTAATTCTTTTTGGGCGCGCGGCCCATTCAAAATACCACGCATGCGCGGTTTTTCTTTGAAAAGCCAGCAAGCCGGCTGTGCGGGAGGTCCAGAGAGAGCTGCGCGACCGCACATTGATCCTCAGCCTATTTTACCTTTGCAACCTCCTCCAGGGTTACATCCCCTTCTGCGTCTTACAGTCCTCTGACTCTGGCCTTTCAAGTGTACTCCACTGCCTTTGCCCCATTATTAGCAGTACAGCAATCAGCTGCTTCATCACTATTCTCTAGAATGCCCTCTCTAAAACCCTTCACTTCTCTACTGCTCTTCCCACTTCTACAAGCCTTCTGAAATCCCCAACGTCTTTGATCACATTTTCGGTTAACACTCCCACAATGACTCACTCTCAGTTCCTTTTTTGAAACTTTTCTTTCTGTGAAGCGCCTTGAGTCATTTTTCTATGTCAAAGGTGACAAATAGTTAAAAATTGTTGTTCTTACTGGATATATGCAGGACATCAAGGATGCCCATTATGAACAGCATCCAAAGCTGGAGTCAACATCTGAATTAGTAAGCTTATTAATGCTCCGAATAACTTTAACATTTTGTTCCGAACAAATCCTGTTCAAAAATCCATTGGAAGTACGAGTGTATTAATAGCTAGTGGTTTAAATTGTTGTCTTCAATACCACCAAAGATAAAAGTGCAAAATGGCCTATAAAATCATTCACTAAAAAGTATAGTCAAACTCCAATAATGAACTTGCAGTTATACACTTGGCTGTAAATGAGCGCAGCAGTTTAAGTAAAAGACTACACCTATGCTTTCATCCTTCAGTCATATTATTCAATTTGACCTGCCTGTAGAACATACACAGAGAATGAAGGAATGACTAAGGGAAAGTCTCAATGGGTGGCTCATGTTTATCATTTTGCAGGTGCCTGGTAGCAGGTCACCTGTCTATCTTATTAGCCAGGGAGTTGAGTGAAGGGGTTGGAAGAACTAAAGAGCTGGAAAAAAAAGCTAAAATGGGACGAGAACAAAATGGCCAAAAATGTAGCAGGTATCATGAAGCAAAGTAACTGGACACGGTTTGACAACATGGTTTTTCTTATTTCTGGGGTATTTTCCTCTGTTAGGTAATACTGGAAGATAAACCCACCTTCTCAACATGCAGACCTTTTTTGCTAACATTAGAAAACAAAGAAAAATATATCCCTTTATCCTGATTCCAAGTAAGCGAGCGTGCAATTTGTTATTTTAAAGCTAAAGTTTGTACATCAATCTTGATGTGTGTTTTGGTAACTTTCAAATCTAAATGCCATAAAACAGTAAAAAATATGCTGCAGCATTTTATTCTATCTTTACTTGCACGTCTTAATTTGATTAACCAGCAGCTCTCAATAATCTGGCAGTTAAGGCACAATTAGTTCACAGACAACTATCATGATTTTTATATTTTAATAGATTCAGTCTTGCTCTGATAAGAGTCTCCTTTTTGTGAGCTACTTTTATCATTTATTCACATGAAAACAATTTGAACAATGAGGTCCACAAGTCTGATTACAGCACAAATTCTTAAAAGTTTCATTGATCGTTTAGAATAGCTCCAATGCAATTAATCAATTTCCTACCACTGAGATGCCTTTCATTTATCAGCCAAATTTTGTTTTGTTTTTTCAGACCTTTGTGCTGCCTGATGAAGGAATCTAATGATCCTGAAAGTTTACAAGGAAGTCCATAATCTTGTATCAGTTGAAACAAAAGTTATCACTTCTGAAAGAACCTATTTCTCAACTACATGATACAGAAGCAACTTCTTTCATTGCTGCTTTCAAGAATTACAATGGCCCTGTGAAGGTATCAGAAGCCAAACCAGCATCTTCCATCATTCTCAGCATTCATCAAATAACAAATCATTGTAATGGAGCATGGACAGTCTCTGTTTTACAAACAGTCACCACAATGATAATAATCTTGGCTAAATACTGCGTCAAAAGGCTATGCACTTGATCTCTAAGTTACTAAGGTTCCCTCAGTTTAAGTGTTCATACGGTTGCCAAGCAGATTGGTGTGCTAACGCACTGTTCAGCAGAGCAGTCGGATGCCAGTTTATGTCTGTGATTACCTCACATCATGATCATTACAATCTTGGCAGTCCCACCTCTGGCTAACAAACAGAAAAATCAGGGAAGAAGAAAGAAAACTCAGTAGCCAAGTTGCTACTAGCCAGTTCGATAGCTTAGGTGTCCTAAGGGGTGTAATAAAGAGTAGGAATTATAAATAGCAAAACAAAATTAAAACAGGAGGTTTGCACCTAACCACTCAACGGATGAAACGTAGTCACATGTGAGAAATGTTATTTGGTTCTTGCTCTTCAGATTACATACAACCTGAACCTAAGGATGGAAAACTTCCTATTTAAAATAAAACGTCCAGTGATACTCTAAAGCAATCTGTAAACATTCTAAATCATATTCTACTGACTGGTTTCTAATAACTTACAAAATGCAATACTAAAAAAATGGCCACTCTAGTGCTGGTTAAAAGTGTAAACTAAAAACTGGCAATTTCAAATGCCTGGCTGGGCCAGTGAAAAACTGGGCAGCTGGTAACACTAGTTCCCCCCACCGCCCCCCGTGAGGTATTTACATTCAGATTACAGGACCTTTGCAAGAGTATTAAGGGTTATGGAACCAAGGCAGGTAGATGGAGTTAAGATATAGATCAGCCGTGATCTAACTGAATGGCGGAACAGGCTCGAGGGGATGAATGGCCTACTCCTGTTTCTATGTTCCAGGGTTCTGAAGATGCATTAGGCTACGTTCCTGTTGGTATCCCTGTAAATTTTCTGCGCTTCCTAGCAAGCACTAGGGTCAGTTTTATGAGACATCTTTCCTCATTACGATCATCTCCAACTAGCCTTTTATATCACCCTAGCCTGGAAATTAGTGTTGGCAATATTAGCAGGTGAAAGCATAAAATATTTTTATGATATTCCCTCATCCATTCTTTAACTGAGACATTAATCCATTTATTTTAAATGAGCTTCCGTAAAAACAGGAAAATGTTATATTAATTTGATTGCAAATATTTCCAATAATCATTTCTTTTGCACGTAAAAGCCTAAATAAGTGACCTCAAGTGCAGTAATGCCTGAAACTAAAACACTTTGACATCTCTATAACCCTGAGTTAATTACAATGATCTGAAAAAGTGAGGCACTAATGTGGTTCCAGTAAATGAACTGTCTGCATGAACAGTACATGCTCATTAAGGGGCAGAATACAAAAAAAATTACAGTTCTGCAACAAATTATTAACACTCATCATCAAGCAGCTAGTTAAGCGCCAAAAATTTAGCGTGCTCTCAAAACAGATCCATCCTTTTACACTTAATAACAGTATTGAAGGCACATAGGAGTGCTGATAGATAACTACTTCTTGTTAATTCGTTCCTGGGATGTGGACGTCACTGGCAAAGCCAACGTTTTATTACCCATCCCTAATTGCCCTCGAGAAGGTGGTGGTGAGCCGCCTTCTTGAACTGCTGCAGTCCGTGTGGTGAAGGTGCTATTAGAGAGGGAGTTCCAGGATTTTGACCCAGCGACTGTGAAGGAATGATGATATATTTCCAATTCAGGATGGTGTGTGACTTGGAGAGGAACTGGGAGGTGATGCGCCTGCTGCCCTTGTCCTTCTAGGTGGTAGAGGTCGCGGGTTTGGGAATTGCTGTCGAATAAGCCTTGGCGAGTTGCTGCAGTGCATCTTGTAGATGGTACACACTGCAGCCACGGTACGCCGGTGGTGGAGGGAGTGAATGTTTAAGGTGGTGGGTGCAGTGCCAATCAAGCGGGCTGTTTTGTCCTGGATGGTGTCGAGCTTCTTGAGTGTTGTTGGAGCTGCACTCATCCAGGCAAGTGGAGAGTATTCCATCACACTCCTGACTTTTGCCTTGTAGATGGTGGAAAGGCTTTGGGGAGTCAGGAGGTGAGACACTTGCTGCAGAATACCCAGCCCCTGACCTGCTCTTGTAGCCACAGTATTTATGTGGCTGGTCCAGTTAAGTTTCTGGTCAATGGTGACCCCCAGGATGTTGATGTTGGGGGATTTGGCGATGGTTATGCCGTTGAATGTCAAGGGGTGGTGGTCAGACGCTCTCTTGTTAGAGATAGTCATTGCCTGGCACTGGTGTGGCGCGAATGTTACTTGCCACCTATCAGCCCAAGCCTGAATGTCGTCCAGGTCTGGGCTGCTTCATTATCTGAGGAGTTGCGAATGGAACTGAACACTGTGCAGTCATCAGCGAACATCCCCACTTCTGACCTTATGATGGAGGGAAGGTCATTGATGAAGCAGCTGAAGATGGTTGGGCCCTGAGGAACTCCTGCAGTGATGTCCTGGGGCTGAGATGATTGGCCTCCAACAACCACAACCATCTTCCTGTGTGCTAGGTATGACTCCAGCCAGTGGAGATATTTCCCGAGATTCCCACTGACTTCAATTTTAATAGGGCTCCTTGATGCCACACTCGGTCAAATGCTGCCTTGATGTCAAGGGCAGTCACTCTCGCGTAACCTCTGGAATTCAGCTCTTTTGTCCATGTGATGAGGTCTGGAGCTGAGTGGTCCTGGCGGAACCCAAACTGAGCATCAGTGAGCACGTTATTGGTGAGTAAGTGCTGCTTGATAGCACTGTTGACAACACCTCCCATCACTTTACTGATGATTGAGAGTAGACTGATGGGGCGGTAATTGGCCAGATTGGATTTGTCCTGTTTTTTGTGGACAGGACATACCTGGGCAGTTTTTCACATTGTCAGGTAGATGCCAGTCTTGTAGCTGTACTGGGACAGCTTGGCTAGGGCCGCGGCTAGTTCTGGAGCACAAGTCTTCTGCACGACAGCTGGGATATTGTCAGGTCGCATAGCCTTTGCTGTATCCAGTGTGCTCTTGCTATCACATGGAGTGAATCAAATTGGCTGAAGACTGGCTTCTGTGATGGTGGGGACCTCGGGAGGAGGCCGAGGTGGATCATCCACTCGGCACTTCTGGCTGAAGATGGTTACAAATGCTTCATCCTTGTCTTTTGCACTCGCATGTTGGGCTCCACCATCATTGAGGATGGGGATGTTCATGGCGCCTCCTCCTCCCGTCAGTTGTTTAATGGTTCAGCACCATTCACGACTGGATGTGGCAGGACTGCAGAGCTTTGATTTGATCCGTTAGTTGTGGGATCGCTTAGCTCTGTCTATAGCATGCTGCTTCCGTTGTTTAGCATGCATGTAGTCCTGTGTTGCAGCTTCCCCAGGTTGACACCTCATTTTTAGGTACACCTGGTGCTACTCCTGGCATGTTCTTCTACATTCCATATTGAACCAGGGTTGGTCACCTGGCTTGATGGTAATGGTAGAGTGAGGGATATGCCAGGCCATGAGGATACAGATTGTGGTGGAATACAATTCTGCTGCTGCTGATGGCCCACAGCATCTCATGGATGCCCAGTTTTGAGCTGCTAGATCTGTTCTGAATCTATCCCATTTAGCACAGTGGTAGTGCCACACAACATGATGGAGGGTGTCCTCAGTGTGAAGACAGGACTTCATCTCCACAAGGACTGTGCAGTGGTCACTGCTACCAATGCTGTCATGGACAGATGAATCTGCGACAGGTAGACTGGCGAGGACGAGGTCCAGTAGGTTTTTCCCTCGTCATCTGCTGCAGGCCGAGTCTGGCAGCTATGCTCTTCAGGACTCGGCCAGCTCGGTCAGCAGTGGTGCTACCGAGCCACTCTTGGTGATAGACATTGAAGTCCCCCACCCAGAGTACATCCTATGCCCTTGCTACCCTGAGTTCTTCTTCGAAGTGTTGTTCAATATGGAGGAGTATTGATTCATCAGCTGAAGGAGGACGATAGGTGGTAATCAGTAGGAGGTTTCCTTGCCCACGTTTAATCTGAGACTTCATGGGGTCCGGAGTCAATGTTGAGGACTGCCAGGGCCACTCCCTCCCAACTATATACCACTGTGCCACCACCTCTGGTGGGTCTGTCCTGCTGGTGGGACAGGTCATACCCAGGGATGGTGATGGAGGAGTTTGGGACATTGGCTGAAAGGTATGATTCTGTTAGTATGACTATGTTAAGCTGTTGCTTGACTAGTCTGTGGGACAGCTCTCCCAATTTTGGCACAAGTCCCCAGATGTTAGTGAGGAGGACTTTGTAGGGTCCACTGGGCTGGGTATGCCGTTGTCGTGTCCGAAGCAGGTGCCGAGGTCGATGCCGGGTGGTCTGTCTGGTTTTATTCTTATTACGGTTATTGTTGCTTGTAGCAGTTTGTTACAACTGAGTGGCTTGCTAGGCCATTTCAGAGGGCAGTTAAGAGTCAACCACATTGCTGTGGGTCTGGTGTCCATATAGGCCAGACCAGGTAAGGACAGCAGATTTCCTTCCCTAAAGGACATTAGTGAACCAGATGGGTTTTTACGACAATCCGATAGTTTCATGGTCACTTTTACAAAATACTAGCTTTTTATTCCAGATTTATTTAATTGAATTTCAATTTCCCAGCAGGTTTTGAACTCATGTCTCCAGATCATTAGTCCAGTAACATAACCACCATGCTACCGTACCCTCTCCTTTACATGACACGCCTCCAGATTATTAGTCGAGGCCTCTGGATCACTAGTCCAGTAACATAACCACTACGCCACCGTTTCACCTTCAATCGGGACCATTCTGCCTCACCACTGCTCCTACAAGATTCATCTGTTAACGTAAGTGATTCTGGTCGCTGCACACTGTAGACAAAACTTCTCAAAGAACAGGTTTCCTGCCGACAGTATTCAGTGGCAGGAATCCCTTCTATTAGTAGAAGCACTCAGGTAGGAGAGGCACAGAGGGGAGGGGAAGGGAAATAGAAGGCAATGATGGACAGATTAGAGGAAAGGGGGCAGAAACTGGGAATGGTGCTGTGGGGGGCGGGGGGCGGAGGGGGGGAGGAAGAAAATAACAGTATTAATTGAAGAGGGGGTTGTGTGAAAGACTGCCAGCCTGAACTGAGCAGGAAGTACCAGCTTGAACTGAAAAAGTAGGAGCAGGAAAGGCATGCCAGCTTTAATTGGGGATGAGGAAGACGACGCCTGGAACTGGATTAGAGGGAGAAGAATGCCAGTTTGAATTGAGGGGGTAGGAAAGGAGAGGAGTGCCACGTTGAATTGGGAGGCAGGGGGCTATGGTGCATTGCTGCTTGAACATGCTTGAATATAGGCTTGTGCCTGTAATTGCTTCCACCCTACACCCACAGCTCCCAATCTCAGTTGTATCATGTGTTATAGTGGTCGGGTGCTTTCTTCATAGGGAGAGAAGGAAAACTAGAGAGCAAATCATCAGCTAGTGACCAGTTACTCAGGAGTTGGTTAGCTTGCCACACTGTCAGTTTGGTTAGCGGTATGCGATGGAGAGGAAAGAGGAACCATAAGAAGAGAATACATTTCAAGAGATCAGGGTAAAAACAAATGGCAACATTCAAAGCAAGAAAAGCATTACATTCTTTATTTTCCCCAGTGTTATAATTAAGCTTTGCGTGAAGGTAAAGATAGTTTACCTATGTATTGGGATCTTCCCCATTCTCCAAATGTTATGAATCACAGGAATACAACCTACCTGGACAGGTTGCATAGAATTTACAGCACAGAAACAAGCCATTCCGCCCAACTGGTCCATGCCAGTGTTCATGCTCCACACAAGCCTCCTCCTCAACCCTCTTCATCTAACCCAATCTGCCTTTCCTTAAATTCCTTTCTCCCTCATGTACTTCTCCAGCTTTCCCTTAAATGCATCAATGCTATTCGCCTCAACTACTCCATGTGGTGGCGAGTTCCACTTTCTAACCAAGAAGTTCCTCTTGAATTCCATGTTGGATTTATTAGTGACTACCTTATATATATGGCCCGCAGTTTTGGTCTCCCCCACAAGTGGAAACATTTTCTCTACGTCTACCCTATCAAACCCTTGCATAATCTTAAAGATTGTGTTTCCAATTATATTTAATAAAGATTAAAGTTTCCAAGGAAACCCTATGCTGAGCACACACATGAAATGTTGATATCATGCCGCTAGGCGGTGCTGCGCATGGTCTCTGACGCACAGCTTTGATAAAGCCCCAGGACCTGCACCTTAGCAGCAGTTCATTTTAGCCTGTAACTAATCACTTATCATAAACCCCTTCCCCAATCAAAAAAATTACCCCAGCAAACTCTGGACGGATAGGACCATCATATGCGGAGAATGCATTTTGTTTGAAGAATGGAGACGATCAGGTAGATATTCTATCGATCTTCTCCATTCCACATCCTTCACACCTTATTTAAACTCACTTTCGCGGGCTATTTTCAGAGGCTTATCAATCCCACAGACCGGCGGCGGCGTTCCAGAGACAAGTCACGATTCAAAAAGTGACGCGGGCAAGAGGATTGGGTGAGTACGGCCAGGTGAGTATTTATACTACTCTATAGTTTGACAGTTAAGGTTAATAGTTTATAAAGTTCAGAAGGTCTTAATTTTGTGGTTATAGTTTCTAAGGTCTCTGTTGTGTAGCAGCGAGTGCTAGTAAACAAGGGCCCTTGAGTATAACATTTAATTGTAGTGCAATTGGTGGTATTGATTTGATTTAATTTAATTTAAATTAATTAAAGGGTAAGTCATGGCAGCACAGCTCGGCCCCATGGTATGCTCCTCCTGCGCGATGTGGGAAATCAGGGACACTTCCTGTGTCCCTGACGACCATGTGTGCAGGAAGTGTATCCAGCTGCAGCTACTGGCAGACCGCATTGCGGCGCTGGAGCTGCGAATGGATGCATACTGGAGCATTCGCGATGCTGAGGACATCGTGGATATCACGTTTAATGAATTGGTCACACCGCAGGTAAAGGCTGTACAGGCAGGAAGGGAATGGGTGACCGCCAGGCAGAGTAGTAGGCACAGGCAGGAAGTGCAGGGGTCCCCTGTAGCCATCCCCCTCTCAAACAGATGTACCACTTTGGATATTGTTGAGGGGGATGGCTTATCGGGGGAAGGCAGCAGCAACCAACTTCCTGGCACCATGGGTGGTTCTGCTGCACAGGAGGGGAGGAAAAAGAGCGGGAGAGCTACAGTGATAGGGGATTCTATTGTAAGGGGAATAGATAGGCGTTTCTGCGGCCGCAAACGAGACTCCAGGATGGTATGTTGCCTCCCTGGTGCAAGGGTCAAGGATGTCTCGGAGCGGCTGCAGGGCATTCTGGAGGGGGAGGGTGAATAGCCAGTTGTCGTGGTGCATATAGGTACCAACGACATAGGTAAAAAACAGGATGAGGTCCTAAAAGCTGAATATAGGGAGTTAGGAGTAAAGTAAAAAATAGGACCTCAAAGGTAGTAATCTCAGGATTGCTACCAGTGCCACGTGCTAGTCAGAGTAGAAATAGAAGGATATTTCAGATGAATACGTGGCTAGAGGAATGGTGCAAGGGGGAGGGATTCAAATTCCTGGGACATTGGAACCGGTTCTGGGGGAGGTGGGACCAGTACAAACTGGATGGTTTGCACCTGGGCAGGACCGGGACCGATGTCCTAGGGGGAGTGTTTGCTAGTGCTGTTGGGGAGGGTTTAAACTAAAATGGCAGGGGCTTGGGAACCTGTGCAGGGAGACAGAGGAAAGGGAAGCAAGGATAGAAACAAAAGACAGGAAGGAGAAAAGCAAAAGTGGAAGGCAGAGAAATCAAGGGTGTAAATCAAACATGGCCACAGTAAACAATAATTCTAAATGGTCTAAGAGTGTTAAAAAAAAAAAAAGCCTGAAGGCTCTGTGTCTTAATGCGAGGAGCATTCGTAATAAGGTGGATGAATTAGCTGCGCAAATAGATGTAAACGGATATGGTATAATTGGGATTACGGAGACATGGCTCCAGGGTGACCAAGGCTGGGAATTCAACATCCAGGGGTATTCAATATTCAGGAAGGACAGACAAAAAGGAAAAGGAGGTGGGGTAGCATTGCTGGTTAAAGAGGAGATTAACACAATAGTAAGGAAGGATATTAGCTCTGATGATGTGGAATCGGTATGGGTAGAGCTGAGAAATACCAAGGGGCAGAAAACGTTAGTGGGAGTTATATACAGACCCCCAAACAGTAATGCTGAGTTTGGGGATGGCATTAAAAGGAAAATTAGAGAAGCGTGCAATAAGAGCACAGCAGTTATCATGGGTGACTTTAATCTACATATAGATTGGGCTAACCAAATTAGTAACAATACTGTGGAAGAGGAATTCCTAGAGTGTATACGGGATGGTTTCCTGGACCAATATGTCGAGGAACCAACTAGAGATCAGGCCATCTTAGACTGGATATTATGTAATGAGAAAGGATTAATTAGCAATCTTGTTGTGCGAGGCCCCTTGTGGAGGAGCGATCATAATATGATAGAATTCTTCATTAAGATGGAGAGTGAAGTAGTTGACTCAGAGACTAGGGTCCTGAATTTAAATAAAGGAACTATGATGGGATGAGGCGCGAGTTGGCTAGGACGGATTGGGGAACGTTACTTAAAGGGTTGACGGTGGATAGGTAATGGCAAACATTTAAAGATCGCATGGATGAACTACAGAATTTGTTCATCCCTGTTTGGCAGAAAAATAAAACAAAAAAGGTGACTCAACCGTGGTTAACAAGGGAAATTAGGGATAGCATAAGATCCAAGGAGAGGACATATAAATTGGCCAGAAAAAGCAGCAAACCTGAGGATTGGGAGCAGTTTAGGATTCAGCAAAGGAGGACAAAGGGATTAATTAAGAGGGGGATAATAAAGTATGAGAGTAAGCTTGCAGGGAACATAAAAACTGACTGTAAACGCTTCTATAGATATGTGAAGAGAAAAAGATTGGTGAAGTCAAGCGTAGGTCCCTTGCAGTCAGAATCAGGGGAATTGATAATGGGGAACAATAAAATGGCAACCAATTAAATACATACTTTGGTTCTGTCTTCACAAAGGAGGACACAAATAACCTCCCAGAGATGTCGGGGAACATAGGGTCTAATGAGAGGGAGGAACTGAATGAAATCAGTATTTGTAGGGAAATGGTGTTAGGGAAATTGAAGGGATTGAAGGCCGATAAATCCCCAGGGCCTGATAATCTACATCCTAGGGTACTTAAGGAAGTGGCCCTAGAAATAGTAGATGCATTGCTGGTCATCTTCCAAAACTCTATAGACTCTGGAACAGTTCCCATGGATTGGAGGGTAGCTAATGTAACCCCACTATTTAAAAAAGGTGGGAGAGAGAAAACGGGGAATTATAGACCGGTAAGCCTGACATCGGTAGTGGGGAAAATGCTGGAGTCCATTATAAAAGATGTAATAGCAGAGCACTTGAAAAACAGTGACAGGATCGGACAAAGTCAACATGGATTTACAAAAGGTAAATCATGCTTGACTAATCTACTGGAATTTTTTGAGGATGTGACTGGTAGAATAGATAAGGGAGAACCAGTGGATGTGGTGTATTTGGACTTTCAGAAGGCTTTTGATAAGGTCCCACATAAGAGATTAGCGTGCAAAGTTAAAGCACATGGGATTGGGGGTAAGGTACTGACTTGGATAGAAAACTGGTTGGCAGACAGGAAGCAAAGAGTTGGAATAAACGGGTCTTTTTCCGAGTGGCAGGCAGTGACTAGTGGGGTTCCGCAGGGATCGGAGCTAGGACCCCAGTTATTCACAATATATATTAATGATCTAGACGAGGGAACTAAATGTAATATCTCCAAGTTTGCAGACGACACAAAGCTGGGTGGGCGTGTGTGCTGTGAGGAGGATGCAGAGAAACTCCAGTATGATTTGGACAGGTTGGGTGATTGGGCAGATGCAGTATAATGTGGATAAATGCGAGGTTATCCACTTTGGTGGCAAAAACAGGAAGGCAGATTATTATCTAAACAGCAATAGATTGGGAAAAGGGGAAGTGCAATGAGACCTGGGTGTCCTTGTGCACCAGTCGCTGAAGGTAAGCATGCAGGTGCAGCAGGCGGTTAAGAAGGCAAATGGTATGTTGGCCTTCATAGCGAGAGGATTCGAGTACAGGAGCAAGGATGTCTTGCTGCAGTTGTACAGGACCTTGGTGAGACCACACCTTGAGTATTGTGTGCAGTTTTGGTCGCCTTATCTGAGGAAGGATGTTCTTGCCATGGAGGGAGTGCAGCGAAGATTCACCAGACTGATACTTGGGATGGCAGGAATGACGTATGAAGAGAGATTGGGTTAATTGGGCTTGTATTCGCTAGAGTTTAGAAGAATGAGAGGAGATCTCATTGAAACTTATAAAATTCTAACAGGACTAGACAGACTTGATGCAGGAAGGATGTTCCCGATGGCGGGGGAGTGGAGAACCAGGGGTCATAGTCTAAGGATAAGGGGTAAGCCATTTAGGACTGAGATGAGGAGGAATTTCTTCACCCAGAGAGTGGTGAACCTGTGGAATTCTCTACCACAGAAGGCAGTTGAGGCCAATTCATTAAATATATTCAAGAAGGAGTTAGATATATTTCTTAAGGCTAAGGGGATCAAGGGATATGGGGAGAAAACAGGGACAGGGTACTGAATTTGGATGATCAGCCATGATCTCATTGAATGGCGGAGCAGGCTCGAGGGGCCAAATGGCCTACTCCTGCTCCTATCTTCTATGTTTCTATGTTTAAGACATACCAAATGAAGACATGATTTGGCAAAGGGAGGCCCCCTGTGTAGGAGCCAGAACACCAGCTGTCATGACCGATCTGCCAACAGTATTGTTGTGTGCTCTAGTTAAATCTAGACATTAATGTTCAGTGAATGTGTGAGGATTGATCCATGGGGCAACTTTGCAAATGTAATCAATTGAAACCTGATTGAAAGATGCTTGATCGGCAGGCACGGGATTGGTGGAATGACCCTTAACCTTCACTGGGCTCCTTCCTTGTAAGATGCGAGCAGAGTAAAATGCACTCAATCATCAATTTGGATATCCATTGCTTAGTCACCAGTTTGTCTTGTGTCTTCAGAGCACAAGAAACAACTGTCAAGATTCTCTAAATTGGTCTCTGCAAGAGACAGCGTACCTTAGGGTACTGTGAGCAAATACATAATGGAAATGTAATTCCAGTTCTGACTTTGAGTGGCTGCAGATAAAACAATGGGACAACAATTTCTTGAACAATCCTGGAACTGGGAAGTGACTTTTGGTAAAAGCTGTAGATCAGTCCTCGAGATTGCCCAGTCAGAGATCCAAACCAATGATGGTTTTCAATTCAGTCACTCCATGTACTGAAACTAATGCTAACAGTAGTACAGTTTTCCATGAAAGGAGTTTTCAAAGGATCAAATGGTGGATACATTAGTTTGTGAAGAACTAATTTATGGTTCAATTAGGAACCAGTAGGGGCCCAATTTCCAAATAAAACCAGACTCAATGATCCAAATGCAAATAGGTCACGAGAGACTGAAATAGCCACAAAATTAACCCAACAGAACTACATTTTAAATGTCGAACTGTTGCTGGAGATACTTCAGAATATGTAGAAAATCACATGAAATAGGCCTAATTGAATTAGCAGAACAACATTGAACAAAATGTTGCTATTTCACATTATAAGTAATCGAATAAAATGATAGAATTAGAAACATATGTAGTAGAAAGAAAGACTTGCATTTATATAGCGCCTTTCACGACCACCGGACGTCTCAAAGCGCTTTACAGCCAATGAAGCACTTTTGAAGTGGAGTCACTGTTGTAATGTGGGAAATGCGACAGCCGATTCGCGCACAGCAAGCTCCCACAAACAGCAATGTGATAATGACCAGATAATCTGAAGGAAAGTATGTTGTCTCAGGGGTTGTGGAAGCATGGCGGACGTAGAAAATGGGAGTGAATTCAATATGCAGGGATACAGTTTATTCATGAAGGATATAGATGCTGCTTTATTGGAAGTGCTGTCTTTTGGCTGAGATATTATATTGTTTGGGAAATGGTGCCAGATTTGTCGGTTTTCTCAAATTGTCCTCCCCAGAAGAGTGCAGATGTCTTCGGAGGGACCAGACAAAATAGAACTGCGTCTGTTTTTGAAAATGACATGCATCAAATTGGATTATATTTATCAAACCAAAATAAGTGAGCCAGTGCCGCTCCTAACAATTGAGACTTGCAAATTTGCCATTTTGTGCCACCAGATTGGTTGAAGTTATTTATAATCACTATTGACTGCACTGGTGCAGAAGTACAGGAATTGACTTTGTATGAATTAAACCATGCCCAGACCAACTTCTGTTAAACAAACAACAGCACAATGTCTGTGAATTCAGAACGAACAACTATGTTTTGAGACATATTTAATCGTAGCTAAAAACCAGGGTAGACCAAGCAACTGTATGCTTGTATCAAACATGACACGATGAGGCAGCTCTTAATACAGAACTGAAAATATGTTGAATCATACACCTTCTCCTTGCTATGGCAACTGCTTATCGTCCCCACACAGCTTACTTAACAACCAGAGTTATTTTCAGAACGAAGGCCTCCAGGGACAATTTCATCGAATTGTCCGGATCAGCTATGCACGGTAGCGATACGTGATCAAAAGTTAACATGAAATTTCACCACAAATATGCTGATCATAACCATCAGGTTACATTACATGATCATTACACTGAGATCACTGTACTTTAGTATTTTTTTTGGAAGGGGAAGCAAAAAAGAAATCTTTTATCGGTACAATAGTAATGATATTAGTGAAATGTCAACTGTTCCTTTGTAATGTTTTTATTCAGGGATGGAAAAAATGTTTGTGACTCCTGAAATATCTCAACTATATGAATTCAACTTGGTGACACATTGCAATGTCACAGTAATTAACTAAGCATCAGCAAAATACTGCGGATGCTGGAAATCTGAAATAGAAACAGAAAATGCTGGAAATGCTCAGCAGGCCAGGCAGCATCTGTGGAGAGAGAAACAGAGTTAACGTCTCAGGTCGATGACCTTTTGTCAGAGCTGGAAAAATTTAGAGATATAACAGATTTTAAGCAAGTGCAGGGGTAGGGAAAGTGGGGAGGGGAGGAAAGAACAAAAGGGAAGGTCTGTGACAGGGTGGAAGGCAGGAGAGATTAAATGACAAAAGGAATGATAGCATAAAGCAAAAGGAGATGTTATTGGGACAAGTAAAGAAACAAAAGATGAGTCTAGAAGATGTGTAAATGGGAATGGCAGAATCATCAACAGCTGCCATGTGAAAAAATATTTATTTCCTTTTCTTCCTTGAACAGAGGCCCAACCAGTCCCCATCCTCCACCACCTGGCTGAACTTGTTCTCACATTGAACAACTTCTCCTTTGACTCCACTCACTTGCTCCAAATTAAAGGTGTTGCTATGGGAAACCCCATGGGTCCTAGCTATGCCTGCCTTTTCATGGGATATATGGAACATTCTTTGTTCCAGTCCTACTCAGGTCCCCTCCCTCACCTCTTTTTCCAGTACATTGATGACTGTATCGGTGCCGTTTCCTGCTCTCGCCCTAAACTAGAAAATTTCATTCAATTTGCTTCCAACTTCCACCCTTCCCTCACCTTCACATGGTCCATCTCCGACTCTTTCCTTCCCTTCCTCGACTTCTCTGTCTCCATTTCTGGGGATAGGCTAGCGACATACATCCACTATAAGCCCACTGACTCCCACAGCTACCTGGACTACACTTCCTCCCACCCCACTTCCTGTAAGGACTCTATTCCATTCTCCCAGTTTCTCCAACACATCTGTTCCGACGATGCCACCTTCCATACCAGTGCTTCTGATATATCTTCCTTTTTCCTCAACCGAGGATTCCCCTCTACCGTGGTTGACATGGCCCTTGACCATGTCCGTTCCATTTCCCGCACTTCTGCTCTCACCCCTTCTCCTCCCTCCCAGAAACACGATAGGGTTCCCCATGTCCTCCCTTTCACCCCACCAGCCTCCACATTCAACAGATCATCCCACCACCCAACACGTCTTCCCCTCCCCTTTCAGCATTCCGAAGGGACCACTCCCTCCGCGACACCCTGGTCCATTCCTCAATCACCCCCAACACCCCCTCCCCTTCCCACGGCACCTTCCCGTGCAAGCGCAGGAGATGCAACACCTGCCCTTTTACCTCCTCCCTTCCCACTGTCCAGGGCCCCAAACACTCCTTCCAGGTGAAACAGCGATTTACTTGTACTTCTTGCAATTTAGTATACTGTATTCGTTGCTCACGATGCAGTCTCCTCTACATTGGGGAGACCAAACGCAGATTGGGTGACCGCTTTGCAGAACACCTCCGTTCAGTCCGTAAGCTTGACCCTGTGCTTCCGGTCGCCTGTCACTTTAATTCTCCGCTCCACTCCCACTCTGTCCTCGGCCTCTTACACTGTTCCAACAAAGCTCAACGTAAGCTCGAGGAACAGCACCTCATCTTTTGATTAGGCACTTTACAGCCTTCTGGACTCAACATCGTGTTCAACAATTTCAGACCATTACCTCTGCCCCTATTTTTTTCACATGACAGCTGTTGATAATTCTGCCATTCCCATTTACACCTCTTCTAGACCCATCTTTTGTTTCTTTATCTGTCCCATTACCATCTCCTTTTGCTTTGTACAATCATACCTTTTGTCATTTAATCTCTCCTGCCTTCCATCCTATCACAGAACTTCCCTTTTGTTCTTTCCTCCCCGCCTCCCTTTCCCTACCTCTGCACTTGCTTAAAATCTGTTACATCTCTAACTTTTTCCAGTTCTGATGGAAGGTCAGCGACCTGAAACGTTAACTCTGTTTCTCTCTCCACATATGCTGCCTGACCTGTTGAGTATTTTCAGCATTTTCTGTTTTTAATTAACTAAGCATAGTCCTTTTTGTACTTAGCACACGGTGGCAGAGCGTAACGTGCTGGGCAATGGAAAAGTGGAAGGCTGCTTGGATTCCCAATTCTACTTTGCCCTCCAAGTAAGACAAGCTGCTGTGAGGTCCCACGAGGAGGTTAGTCATTTCGTTCGGAGGGGGCGGTGGGAATAACAAAATCTAACTGAGCTGTCGCTGGGTTGCTGTCAGCTGCCTCCTAAAAGCTGCCACAAGAGAAGCTGAAGCTTTTACAAAAAATATAAAACAAAAATCTTGCAAATGTATATATTAGTTTGTTACATTAAACGCGAAGAGTACTTGGAACAAAAAATACCCTCCCTTAACTTTTCTTCCCCTTTAAGTAAGCAAATATGTTGACAGTGTGGACATAGTATGCACTTCCTCAAAGTGTGACAAAGTAGAGCATCAGCATATATGTCTTGCTTATATAACAACAGAAAATGCTGGAGATACTCAGCAGGCCAGGCAGCATCCGTGGAGAGAGAAACAGAGTTAACGTTTCAGGTCGATGATCCTTCATCCCAGACCTGAAACGTTAACTCTGTTTCTCTCGCCACGGATGCTGCCTGGCCTGCTGAGTGTTTCCAGCATTTTCTGTTGTTATTTCAGATTTCCAGCATCCGCAGTATTTTGCTATTGTATATGTCTTGCTATTGTTTCACCTCTAGTCAAACGTTTGATCTTTGGGTTTTCCAGGGTTTTAACCTTTCTTAAAAATATGTTACAGATTAAAATCAGTAGGTGGGTCACCACACTCCATGTTAACTTTTGATCAGGTATCGCTACCGTGCATAGCTGGCCAGAACAATTCTATGAAATTGTCCCAGGAGGCCTTCGTTCTGAAAATAATTCTGGTTGTTAACTAAGCTGTGTGGGGACGATAAGCAGTTGCTGTGAGTCACCATAGCAAGGAGAAGGTGTATGATTCAACGTATTTTCAGTTGAAAAACCCCTATGTCAACATCAGTCAATGGGAGAATTTATTCGAAAAGTGTACATATTTACCTGCAATACCCTTTAAACCTGTGGGTGGCACTGTGATAAGGGTTTCCAATGTTAAATGTTAAATGTTGCACTTGTAAAGTAATGAGATATTGACAGCAGAGATGCTTGTATCTGTGGATCTGAAAATACACAGGATGTGATTCTGATGTGCCACCCGGTGCGCTCCAGCACTTATCCCTCCAGAGTGTGTGGGATCAATGGGATGGCACCAAATTTGCATGTGGCTCACACCCGAAACTCTGGCACCCACCTGCTGAGGGAAGTGTTGCCCACCCACTCTCTGAAACATGACTCACATCTCCCTTTGTAAGGGGGCTGACACCAAAACTTCTTTGATCTTCAGGGTCCATCAAACCACAGAAGTTTACAGGCACAGGAGACGACCATTTGGCTCTGAGCCAGCTTTTTGCTGGAGCAATCCAAAACTAATCCCGTTTGTCCTGCTCTCTCCCCATAGCCTTGTATGTTTCTTTGCTTCAAATACTAAGCTGGTTTTCCCTTAAGAGATGCAATGGTCTCCGCCTCATCAACTCCCTGTGGAAAAACATTCCATGCTCTAACAACCCTCAATGTAATGTACAGAATTTTTTTCCTAACTTCTCTCCTTACTCTCTTTAAATTGCTGACCACTCGTCACCAGCTCCTCAACTGGAAGAAATAGTCTTTTCCCTACTCAGTCTATCAAAACTCTTCATATTTTTAAACAATTCTATTAAATCTCTTTTAGGCTTCGCTGCGCCATTATTTCCAATTAAAATGTAAATGGTCGATGTATCTCAAGTGTCTCCTCATAACTATAGCTTCCTATTCTTGGTGAATTTATGCTGAATGCTCTCTACCATTTTAATCTCCTTTCCATAACGAGTGCCCAAAACGCCAGTCGCAGAGTAAAGTGCGAGTGTAGGTAGATAAAGCCATCAAATGTGAATGTTGCTCAACCGGAGAAATGCACCCCACTTCCCCAGTGTGAATTCTTCTTTTTCCCACACCAGCCATCCGAGCGGAGTCTCATTGTGCCAATTAATGCCTAATTAGGGCAATTTTATACTGGGTTTCTGCCCACTAAGAACAAGTGTTACATCCAGCTGAAGAGACTGACAGTGCATCAATTTGGTTGAATTCAAACCTAAGCCCCAAAGATGACACAACTGTATGCTAACTGATTGTACCCTTTACCTGCACAATATATACTGATCAAATCATAACAGTACATAACTTTTTTTAAATAATTAATAAGGGACAAAAAGTCCAAATGAAGATAAATACTACAAGTCTATGGAACCCTTACCTGTTCTGGCAGGTGAAGAACTGTATACTCCTCTGAGCTGAATGCCGAAAGAGCCTTGTATGCAGAGCTGGCTATGAGCGAGTTCTACAAAAAACAAAAGGAGTTCCTTCTTGTATACCATTTATAAAACTATAGTTCATTGTCAAAACCTGATTACACCCCATAGTTTTATATCAAGAATTCCTTCATACTGTATCAAACAATTTTAAAATACCATGGTCTAAAATACAACAGAAATATGAATACTCACAAGAAAATTATTTCATATGACAATTCTCATTGAACAATTTTTTGATCATACTTGATTGTTCAGATGGGTACGATAGTGTAGTGGGTTATATTACTGGACTAGTAATCCAGAGGCCTGGACTATTAATCCAGGAATGTAAATTCAAATCCCAACATGGCAGTTTGAGAATTAAATTATTTGACAACTGTTTTGTGCTATATTCCTAATGCAACAAGCTCAGCACATTATTATATCAGTAGGATTTCTTCATGAACATTTGCTCTCAGTAATTTCTCACACAACTAACTCTGTGCTATGTTACAAACCATCAGTCAACCTGTGAACTTCGACAGCTATAAAATTAGTTGTCAAGTGCAGAGCTTCTCAATTAGTCACGGATGGATCAAGAATAATATAATACTGGGCAATATTCTGCCTAAATGTTAATTGTGAAAAAGCAAATGTAAGTCACGTGTGCTGTGCTAACATATCAAGTTCTTATTTACTAAGCAGGATGAGGGTTAATTGTACCTTACTCTGGGTGTGGCTCCACAATATGCTTATAACTTGCGCTCTGAATTTCTGTAGAGAAAACATAAAACCCTCATAAATAACTGTAATCTAGAAGTGCAGATCAGTCCAAAAACATCTGGCTTTGATTAAATTTATAACAAGCCAACAATGGGCATTCAAAAGAAATTCACAACAGTCAGAGCATTCAAGATACAACCAATCAGCGTATACTGGTACAATCATTAAAAACTGTCAAGACTACTCTGAACCTTCCATTATTCTACTTACAAGGGGTATTCAAACATATCCACTACAATATTAAATACTCTGTGAGCATAAAGTAAACACTGCATTTCCAAATTTTGGTAAATAATTAGTACCATATCAAATATAAAATTTCCATCTAATATAAGTTACCTAAATAAAACACTGGCCTTAAAATTTCCAGCTGGTTTCAGCAGCCTGCTGGAAAGTACATGTGTGTGGATCAAGCTCATCTATGATGCCCCCCCATCTATGCTGACACACAAAGAACAACCATTTGGGCAAGGTACCAGAGGGAGTCCATGGAACCGTACCTGAGCTCGAGTCAACACCTTCAGGAGAAGAGGGCAGAAAACTCGGGATGGGGAGGGGGTAAAGCTTCACTTAAAATGCCTCTTGAAATAGAGTGCCTTTAGAACATGCAGTAGGCGACTACTGCTCTCACACCTGAAGATATCAATTTGCAGTCACTTTGATCTTTAACGTTATTGAGGATAGAGACATGTCACTAATTTGACTGCAGCTGCTTGTGAAATTGATCAAGGTACCAATGGGCAAGTCAAAGATATCCTGTGCAATCTGCAGCAATCCTGGTTCAAAAAGTGGTAGCTGACACTACATTTAAAATCCTGCATACAAGAGACAGAGGTCTATGCGCTGACACTGCCCGGGAGAGAGCTCCACAAGCAGAAGTGCTATGTGAAACTTGGGCACACCACTCTATCATGGGCATCAGTCAACCCATTAAATCTCCTGAGGAAAGGTTGGGCAAAGTTTTGCTCTACTTTATCCCCCACCACATTCCCAAAAAGTAAATCACACAAATCTCCACAATACCTATCTCATCTTGCATCCTGCATAATACATCCATTCGAAAACAAGTTGCTTTCTGTTCCTAGCTGGACATTCATCCAGCTCTTTTCTAAAATGTTTTAACTGAACCTAGCATAAAATGCTTCATCTTGTATTCAGTTTAACACAGAATGTTGAGATGCAGTTTTAGCAGCATGAAGATCTGAGCAACTCCTAACTGTGCTGCCTCTCTCTGATATGGAGTAGATCATCTTCATGTTCTGCATGGCTTTAAATTGTAGTATGCCCAGAAACAAGTTAGAATATTCATCCAGAAACTGCAGTGCCCCCATCACAGCATCCTTAAATTATTATGGGATTTATGCCCCCATTACCCTACCTGGAAGACCATTCGATGTGTTGCACATTCTTCGGGTAAACAACTTCCTGTTATCAGTCCTAAATTTGCCTTTCACTAGTTTGAATGTCTTACGGTCATGGTTTATTTTTAAGCAGTATTCTGCATTTAACTTTTTTATTCCATTTCTGTGCATACCTAGGACTGCCTCCACATTGGCAAATGCTACTTACCTCATATTCTGTGGACTTCACGTTTAGCGAAGGAACCAAAGCAAATACTTCAGTCAGGGTTTTGACAACCAGAGGTCGTGTGTCACAGCTGAGCTTTGCAGACAAAGCATACCACGTAGAACGAATGTCAACCACCTAAAGAGGAAAAAGAGGACAATTCCAGCAAGGCGCTTGCAGTCCAGCACTGTATTATGCAACTGTTATGGTTCACTCATAAATTCTTCATGTTTCCTAAGGCTTTCTTTGATTTTTTTTGCAACAGTAATTTTTCTCTTAAAATTTCATAAGAAAATTGAGGGGGTTCCAAAGAATGTGGTGGTGGTGAGCACACAAGAAGTCAGTGGGATGAGCAGGAAATAGGGAATGTGAGCAGTTGCAATTAAGGGAATGCGGAGGGAAAATGTAGGGAGAAAAAGTAGAAATAAAGTAAGTACTGGGGAGGGAGTCTTGGGAGGTTTATCAGTGCGTGGGTTGCTAAAAGAATCACAAAAGTGGGAGTAGGATTAAAAACAGAAGAGTGGTATTTCATTTTGAATTAATACTCTGCAACTTGTAACACTGGGCCATATTTCACGACCCCGATGAGTGCATACGCGCCCGAAGGGGCCGCGCAAGTTCCGGGTTTAGGCATGTGAAGTGCATGCGTGAAAACCCAGCACTTGCGATCTGTCAAGAATTCTCCGCATCCCCGGGAGAAGGGCCTCTGCGGGTGGAGAGTTGCGGTATTTGCACAACTTCCGCCCGCTGAATGCCTGTCAAATTCTTACGCCTGGTAAAAGCAGGCATAAGGCCTGCTTTTACCAGCATAAGAGTTTTAAAAAATAGAAAAATAACATTTTATCACTCATTTATAATTTAAAAATACTCTTCAATAAGGTAAGTTTATTTTTAGCCCCGTAAAAACATATAATTTGTTTTACAAAAAATTTAAATTTTTGTTTAAAATATTTAATTAAATGGCATTTTAATTAATTTTAAATGTGTAATTAAAAAAAAATTATTTCATGTGTTGGTGTATTTTTTAAATGATCCCCATTCATACTTATTGGAGTTCCGTACGTATGGAACTCGCATAAGTATGAATGGGGATTCCCTTCTTTCATTGGTTGGGCCGGCCCACGTGATCCCAGGGACACCTATGAACCACAGGCGCCCCTGGGATTCGTGGGGCTCTGCCCGCACGGACCTGGAGACGCCCGGGAGCGCAAGCCTCCATATCTCCCGGGCCACCAGGTACAGTCATAGAATTTTTGCAGGTCGGAGGTATCCGCCCGCGGGAAGCCTCCGATCGCTAATGTTGGCCCACTGTATCGGGATAAGTTTCTACAGGAATCTGAACTGCAGTCAGTATTTGAACTGCTTATGTGCTGTTACTGGATTTAAAGGACCAGCTACCAAATCAAAACTAAGCAAAATACTTACATTTTGTCAGTTTTAGATGTGCTGAATGCAGTTACTGATTATTCCATACATATTCAATTAAAATACGCACAATGAACTCTAGTAAATAACAATGACTAAGGGGTAAAAATTCACTTGGTTGCGCCTCCCGTTAGCGCCTTAACAGGGCGCTAATGGGGCGCAAAGCCGCTAACGCCCGGGCGCAGCGATGTTTGCGCCGCTCGAGAACTTAACTTGAGATTGTGCGGCGGCGCTAAAACTTACCGCTGCGACCACCTGCGCGCGCAGATTATGACGTCATTCCATGGTGCAACGCCCTTGGGGCGCCCCGGAGCGGAAATTGAGTGGCGCCCCCTGCCTTACCACCTGGCGCATCCAACGACCAGAAGACTGGAACGCTATCAATCGCTGTGGGGCTGGGGGGGGCGCTATTTAAAGGGGGCCTCTTCGTGTCTTTTATTGTTGGTGGCATTTTTGAACTACGCATTCTGAGAGAGAGAGGGAGAGACTTCTGGAGAGATTCAACGTTGTGTGAAGGAGTTTTGGGTACTGAGCAGCACTTTGCAGGTTCATTTTGATTTGCCATTCCTTGTATAGATTTAGCAGAGACTGTGGGAGCTGCACTCTGAGCTCTTTGCCTGGTACTCTCCATTGTTCTTTCCAGCACATTTGATGTGAAAGTCTCTCCAGGCCGAGATTCAAGGCTGCAATGAACAGGATGTGGATGGAAAGCAAGATTAACCATCCCCTTTAAGAACTGGCCCGTGCCATTGTGTGTGTGTTCCATTGCTGACTGACATTACATGAGCTTCGCCAGCGCTCTGAGTTAGCGCCTCACTCCTTGGCCTTTGCGCCTTAAGACAGGTGTGCAGCGCCTGCTTTAGCGCTCCACTCACCTCCCGGGGCGGTAAAAGTGAAGTTTCCTGTCAGTGCCGATAATTAGCGCCAGGCGCTAATATTTGCGTCCAGACGATATTTGCGCCCCAAATGGGGCGCGACCTAATTTCTACCCCTAAGTGTTTGTCAGCAGCTTCAAATGAGAAGATACTTTCATTTGGAATGGGGATAGGGAATACCTTAACCCAAGATTAAAAATCATAGCAAAACCTAAGTAATATAGCTCCAAAACATAGTGGGCAGGATACTGTTTTTTGCAATTGCAGTTGAAGCATTTCGAACAGCAAGTGCCACCTACTCTCCCACTGGAAGTGCAGAAAGTCAGACTACCAATCGCACTGAGTTGCTCTTTAATACAGGATTTAATACAGGCGTGGTGCCGGTTAATCAAAAAGTCCGGATAACGGAGAGTTATATCTCCCAACGTACGAGAGCCCCGTACACACTGACATGCGCCTGCATTCGGAGCTCCGTCTCCCCGGGGACTGCCAGCTGACCATCTGTCGTGTCCGCTGCCTACCCGGGCTGCACATTCCCCTCCCAATCTACATGCTCCGATACAAGAAACGCCTCGGGGTTTTTTTTAAAGTTATTTTTAAAGGAGAGATGAAGGAAAACCCCGGTTACCTACTCAAGAATTTTGCCGGTTAAGAGAGATTTCCGGTTATTTGGGTGCCGGTTAAAAGAGAGTTTCCTGTGCCTGGGTAGCATTAGACACGATACCTTGTGGGTGGGGGAAAAGCAATTTTTTTTTTTTAAATCACTTTTTACAAGCTCAAACTGATGCAGAAAGTTTAAAGACCAAGGCAGTGCTCAGCTCTTCTGCACATGCTGCAGCAGCTGGTCTTGAATTAAGGGAAATAGCACAAGAATTTCAGCAATTTTATGCCGTTTGACACAGTCATTGAAAATAAAGCAAAAGGTGATGTTCATAATCCAAACTTAAGAGACGGACAAGCCTGCAGTAAGTGCCTGTGGCCAGGGTAAAGGGGGGGACTGTTCCCTTTGCAGAGGGATTTGCAGGTGATCCCTTATACTTATTATATTTCAGTCTATGTAATTATATTTCAGTCTATGTAATTGACATTTATGAGGATGAAAATTTAAAATAAAGCTTGTTAAACAAAGGTAAGTAAGGTTAACTTACCTACACCTCGTCTCTTTTCAAGCCATAGTAAAAAAGAACTGTGCAAAGCTAACCCTCAAATCAGTTTAAACATGGTGAAAAATAGCTGTAAATATGGCAACGAATGCAAACTTCTGGAAGGCATTACTTCAAAAGAAAATCTAAAATCTTCACAGTGAATTACATTTGTTCTTTACCTCCCTCTTTAGTGTAAAGCAGGAAAAATTATGAAGAAAATTTACAGCTGCACCAACAACCTCCCATCATTGAACCAATTTAGCTAAGCTTACCTCAGCTTGACACAACGCATGCAGCCCCTGAAGTGCGAGAACTGCAGGCGTAGCCTGGTCTGGTCTTGTACATTCATTCAGTACCTTGGAGATTGCTGCCAACATATCAGCTCCGTGCTGGTAAGATCTAAAAAAGGACAGACAAAAATATGAAAAAGGGAATACAAAAAAAATTAAAATATCTAACATAATATTTTAATTCATTCTTGGACTTATCCTTCAAACCAGCTCAACTTTAAGTAATTATCTGGTCATTATCACATTGCTGTTTGTGGGAGATTATCTGGTCATTATCACATTGCTGTTTGTGGGAGCTTGCTGTGAGCAAATTGGCTGCTGCGTTTCCTACATTACAACAGTGACTACACTCCAAAAAGTACTTCATTGGCTGTAAAGTGCTTTGAGAGGTCCAGTGGTCGTGAAAGGCGCTATATAAATGCAAGACTTTCTTTTTTCTGTTTCTGTATCTACCAGAGGCCTGGTTTTCAATTATTGGTGACAACTGAGTAAGAAAGTTTACTGCCTATTTACTGCCACCTCACGCTCCTGTGAAACCTGCATAAAAAGACTAGACTGATTAATTTAGATAACAGGCTATTCAATACTATGGCCCAAAAATTAGTCTCACTACGCGAGAGTACGCACTGTGTACTCTCGCGTATTCTGTCTCCAATTGCCGGTTTTCTGCATGCACTGCGCATGCGCTGAAAACCGGCACTTGGTGATTTCAAAAGGGGGCGGTTCCTAAGTGAACCGCGTGCACGCTACAGGCTGCGCGCACGCAGTGCACTTAGTGCTTTGAACGCGCAGGTAAGCATGGAAGATTTTGCACATAAAGAAAGGAGGCATAAGACCCTCTTTTAACAAGGTAAGTAGTTAATTAAGTATTATTTTGAATTTTTTTCAACAGGTATATCTTTTTTAGAGACTTTAAAGAAAGGTAAGTTTATTTTTATAACTTTTAAAAAGATTTTAAAAATTTTCAAAAATTTAATTTTTTGTTTAAAGTGGTTAATTTATTTAACTATACTTATTTTATTAATGTGATGGTTTTTTTTTTAAATTTAATTGAGGTTTAGCTGTTCTTTTGGGGGGGTATAGTATTCATAGCTTTCACAGCCCTTGCTGTGAAAACTATGAATGAAAGATGGTGTGCTGCCATTGGCTCTAACTGAATCACGTGATCCCACAGCTCGCACGAATTAACTGCGTCTGTGGGATACGCACACACTGCACAGCTGCTGTCTAGAAACTCAAGTTCGTGCGAGCTCGGAAGGAAAAGGCAGGCGCGCAGTGAGATATCGCGGGGAAGCCTTACCCCCGCAGGAAGGCTCCGTCTTTAATTTCTGGGCCTATGTCTTTCTTATGTTCTTATCCAATCTAACCTACTCCTGTAGAAAAGCTGGATACTATGTCCCAAACTTTGACAACAAAGTTTCCAAAACAAGGAATAAAGAATCATTAGATGGAAAAAAGCCAAAGTAGTGCAATGGGGATTCATACGGCATGAGAGCAGGAGACCACATGTGCCGCTGCCTATCTGTAACATGGTGGAGACATTCTTATTTGCGTGCTCAGCACACGGTTTCTCTAGAATGTACCAAGAAATGTAATAAACTTATGGTGCTTGACAAATGCAGAATGAAAAACTGAATTTATTTTCATTGGAAGAAAAAAATAACTGAGGACAGACATGATCCAGAGGCATCGATAATTATTTTACAGCAACTGTGATCAAAGAACTTGGAAGAGATGAGTACAAAATTAACAAGCCTCAAGTGACATTAGAGATTGAAATAAACTTTTCCCCTATGAGGTACTGGATATATTGGGACAAACTCCCAGCAAAAGCAGCTGATGCTGTGCTAATTAATTCCTTTAAAAAGGAGCTGGGTAGATAAAATCAATAAGAGAGGAGAAAGCAGCATCACACTCATGAACTAATGCTGGAATGTATCGACCTATGCTCTATGCCCAAATTCTTCTGTAGTAATATTTGAGACTTGAGCCCAAGAACCATGTGCTATATTAAGTCTTCCTCACCTCTTTTTGCACACGTCCCTGATCGATGCTGCTTTGGCTATCATCTGCTCCCATTGGTCTTCTTTCGCAAGCGACACTGATGGCACATCAACTAATGCCATGAACTTCTGCAGCTCTGGATAAACACGATCCTAAGAAAAGAATGGAATTAAATTGTAACTGAAAAGGACACAGCACAAATAAATAATAACAAAATACCATTTGGAAATCCAGAATACCATAAAACTTTAAAACTCAATGCTCTTAGTGTATGCGATATAATAATGTAAAAAAAAAACTGCAGGCAGAAGGAGGTATGTAGAAAGGAAAAGATTAGCGAAAGTAAATGTGGGTCCCTTACAGGATAAGACAGGAGAAATTATAATGGGGAATAAGGAAATGGCAGAAAAATTAAACAAACACTTTGGGCTGGATTTTACCAGCCCTGAGGAGGCGGGTTTGAAGGCGGGACTGCTGGCAAAATCAAAAAGAATGGGAGCGGGTCCCGAACCCGCTCCCAACTTGCCTCCAATCAATCTTCCTGGGAGTCGGGTCCCCGATTTGCGCAGGGACCCGACTCCTAGCGGCGGGAAGAGGATTATAGTCACTTAACTGCCTGATAACAGGCAGTTAAAAGGCTTTCTCCCATTTTGAGACTTTTGCTGCGGGCTTCCCGACGTCAGGGAACCCCGCCAGGGTAAGCGAGGCGTGCTGTGGGTCTGTTGTAATGTTTGTATATAGATGACAGCTGCAGAAGTGGTGTGAAGGATCCAATGGGACACTGGTGAATATCAGAGGTAAGGAGATGTCGGGAATGTCATTTTTAATGTGTTTAGATTTTTCTGTAGTTGACAAGCTTTGAAGTGTTTGTGTGACCTCACCTCATTGGGAGAAGTGACAGATCGCTTCTCTAACCTCACCTGCAGCTGCCATCTGTTTTCTCCTAAGGAGAGAGTCATTGGAGAGCCTGGGTGCAAGGGCTCACCTTTGTACAGTGATTGTCAGTGTTTGACAGCACCTCAATGCTGTCAAACACTGACAAATCATCTGTCAAAAATAAATGCTACATGTCCCTTTAAGAAAACCAGCAGATGAAGCGTCATCAACTGACGTCATCTGACACCGGCTTTCCCTTAATTGGCGGGCAAGCCCGCAGGGTGGGTTTAACAAGGCCAATCAGGGGAAAATAGCGTCTGTGCGTCGGACGTCGCTGGGGGCGGGACTAGAACCCGGAAGGCAGCAGTCCCGCCCACAACTCGTCTCGGCAGGTAAAATCCAGCCCTTTGTGTCTGTCTTCACGGAAGACGATGCAAAAAACTTCCCGGAAACAGTGGAGAACCAAGGCTCTAGCGAGAATGAGGAACTGAAAGAAATTATTATTAGTAAAAAAGTAGTACTGGAGAAATTAATGGGACTGAATGCCAATAAATGCCCTGGACTTGATGGCCTACATCCTAGGGTTTTGAAAGAGTTGGCTATAGAGATAGTGGATGCATTGGTTGTCATTTTCCAAAATTCCACAGACTCCACAACGGTTCCTGCGGATTGGAAGGTAGCAAATGTAACCCCACTATTTAAGAAAGGAGGGCAAAAGAAAACGGGGAACTACAGACCAGTTAGCCTGACATCAGCAGTAGGAAAAATGCTAGAATCTATTATTAAGGAAGTGGTAACAGGGCACTTAGAAAATAATAATAGGATTGGGCAGAGTCAACACGGATTTATGAAAGGGAAATCGTGTTTGACGAATCTGTTAAGAGTTTTTTGAGGTTGTAGCTAGCAGAATAGATAAGGGGGAACCAATGGATGTGGTGTATTTGGATTTTCAGAAGGCATTCAATAAGGTGCCACACAGGAGATTATTAAACAAAATTAGGGCTCATGGGATTGGGGGTAATATACTAGCATGGTTTGAGGATTGGTTAACAGACAGAAAACAGAGAGTAGGAATAAATGGGTCATTTTCGGGTTGGCAGGCTGTAACTAGTGGGGTACCGCAAGGATCAGTGCTTGGGCCTCAGCTATTCACAATCTACATCAATGATTTGGATGAGGGGACTAAATGTAATATATCCAAGTTTGCTCATGATACAAAGCTGGGTGGGTATGTAAGTTGTGAGGAGGATGCAAAGAGGCTTCAAGGGGATATAGACAGGCTAAGTGAGTGGGCAAGAACCTGGCAAATGGAATATAATGTGGAGAAATGTGAAGTTATCCACTTTGGTAGGAAAAATAGAAAAGCAGAGTATATTTTTAAATGGTGAGAGATTGGGAAATGTTGGTGTTCAGAGGGACCTGGGTGTCCTTGTACAAGAATCACTGAAAGTTAACATGCAGGTACAGCAACAATTAGGAAAGCAAATGGTATGTTGGCCTTTATTACAAGAGGATTTGAGTATAAGAGTAAAGACGTCTTACTGCAATTATATAGGGCCCTGGTGAGACCACACCTGGAGTATTGTGTACAGTTTTGGTCTCCTTACCTAAGGAAGGATACACTTGCCATAGAGGGAGTGCAACGAAGGTTCACCAGACTGATTCCTGGGATAAGGGGATTGTCCTATGAGGAGAGATTGAGTAGACTAGGCCTATATTCTCTAGAGTTTAGAAGAATGAGAGTTGATCTCATTGAAACATACAAAATTCTTACAGGGCTTGACAGGGTAGATGCAGGGAGGATGTTTCCCCTGGCTGGGGAGTCTAGAACTAGGGGTCACAGTCTCAGAAGAAGGGGTCGGCCATTTAGGACTGAGATGAGGAGAAATTTCTTCACTCAGAGGGTGGTGAATCTTTGGAATTCTCTACCCCAGAGGGCTGTGCAGGCTCAGTCGTTGAGTATAGACACAGACTGCAGTGGTTCAAGAAGGCAACTCACCACCACCTTCTCAAGGGCAATTAGGGATGGGCAATAAATGCTGGCCTTGCCAGCAACGTCCACATCCCATAGACGAATAAAAAAAAAAATATTCAAGACAGAGATCGATAGATTTTTGGATATTAAGGGAATCAAGGGATATGGGGATAGTGCAGGGAAGTGGAGTTGAAGTAGAAGATCAGCCATGATCTTATTGAATGGTGGAGAAGGCTCAAGGGGCCAAATGGCCTACTCCTGCTCTTATTTCTTATTAAACATTATCCTAGTAAATGGAAGTACAAAATTATATTTTGATTAGGTGTTGGAGAATAATATTAGAACTAATGACACACTTTAGATTTGTAAGACACCAGCCACTGTGTATAATTTTCCAATGGTGATAGAACTTCCTCGCTTTTGTTATCTTGTGGCTCGGAAGAGTACAAGAGTGGCTGCACAGACACTGTAGTATCAGATTCAGAGAATCACAGAAAATTATAGCAATACACTAAAGCAATGGACCACAATACTAGAGTGTTGTAAGTATCAGTCTAAATTCAGAGAAATGGAGTACCCACACTTAAAACATAAGAAAACATAATTTGCAAAAAACTGTTTAACTCCATGAAAATATGTAAGAACCCGTTCAAAATAATTTATGCAACTCAAGATCCAAACCATACAGCACAAAACACTCAACAACTTGATCACTCTGCTCGTTGTACAATTATTAAATTACACTGATAGCCATGGATTTCTATTCTCTACTTACAGAATGCAAAATTTACTAAATAATCAATCTTCAGTTTGACATCTGCTGCATATTGCATCCTGCTGAAACTCCACACAGCTAGAACAATTGTGGTAACCAGCACTCAAAGCAACTAAAATGATGAGCAAAGTCAACCACACATGCAAAGTTTCCTTACCTGATTTTCCCATAGAATTGTCATAAGGCGCAGAGATATGGCTTTAAGTTTTGTTGTTTTCCACAGCATTTGTAAGACACGAATTATCTGAGCAACACAGACCTAACATCAGAAGGTAACAGAGTTAGAAGTCAGCTTTTCAGGTATGTATGTACAATTTTTTTTTAATTTTTTTTTTAAGATACTCAATGCACTTTCAGAACTTCACTAAGGTCTGAACAGGTCATGAAAAAGGCTGCAGTTTTCAGTCATTTTATCTCACTCGATTTTTGAATCTTTCCTTAAGTTAGATTCTATTTAGTAGTCCTGTAAGTAACCAAGTATTTTCATTAATGCGATGACTGGTATTTTTTAAACACAAACCTTGTGTGTGCCCAGAGCAGGAAGAGTATAAAGGATAGCGTGATAGAGGGTTGGTTCCAGTGGTCTTCCTAACTTAAACATCAAAACAGAAATGAGATGTGGTACCTACAAACGAAAAAGAGTGGAGGGAACCAGATTAACTTAGAGTACACAAGGAATATTCATTCAGCATTAAATAATATATGGACTCCTCCCTCAACATGCAACGAATAAATCAGAACAGTTGAAATTGTTTCTTCACCAAAACAATCATTCAAATGGCTCAATACCAAGTCGGTGAAGTATTGCTTTTTCCTTATCTTTGTTTTTAACTAGAATTAGTGAAGACAGGAATTTTACCTCCCAGGAGTCAGCTTGAATATCCTTTGCCAGTATTTGCAGCATAAATGCTTCATATCGCAGACATTCCTAAGGTGAACAAATCCTCACCTCATTCAAGGTACCCATGGTAAACATGGTATACTACAGCAATTCCTGGCAGCGTGTAAAGTATTTCACTTTACATGCTGCCAGGAAAGCATGTGCTTTTTTACTAACTTGTATTAGTGGAATCGCTGTCCAGTAAGCCAGTTCTTTAAAAAATGTTCTCTTTAGGCTTTGCCTGGCGACAGCACAATTGTTACCTGAGAAGCATCAGCTTTAGCCAATTCTGCAGCAGTCTCCAAAGCCCTGCGAAGGCACTCCCCATCCTCTTTTAAAATTACATAGGCAATCAGAAGAGTGATGTGTTCAGGAACTTTGTCATTTAAAGCCAGTGTTGATTTGACAGAAGACAACCAAATGGAAGCAGCGTTGACATCCATACTGAAACCATGCTGGAGTTTCCGAGTTGCATAGAGAGTTTTATACCAGCCAGTTATAGGATACATAAGCTCACAACAAGACTAGAAGAGAAAAAAAAAACATGATTCTGGCAAAGGTAAATTATACATCTAATAGAACAGTTAAAAAAGTACAACCCATGGTACATATATAACTACAAATATTTTCAAAGGAATAAAAACGTTGGCACTTAGTTACAAAGTATTAACAAAAGGAGGTGGTAAGTGAGAACGAGAGGAAAGGAGGCTTGTTTCATTCTAAAATCAGCAGCTTTTCCCACTCCCCTCCAAATTTAGCTCATATTAATAAATTGATAAAACCTTATAGGAGCGACTTTGAATTTAGGTTTACATGGTCTCTCCCATGGAGGCACTCTATATTACATCTCCAGCAGAGACCCAGTCAGCTAAATTTCATAGGAATGTTGAAGTCACCTGAGGTTGACGTGCAATGAAATGGATTTAAAAGGCAACAATATGAGGAAACCCCTCTCTCCCAATACAAGGAATCTCCACTTGAGGACTCGAGTACATGATCTAGGCTGACAGTACAGCGGCATTGTCCGAACTGCTATCTTTCAGGCGAAACTGGTGGCTTTTATTCAAAGAGGCACAGGGAGTTCCCCTAGTGTTCTGGCCAACATTCCTCTCTCAGCTACCTTTTCCAAAAACAGATTAACTGGCCATTCATATCATTCGTCAGATTTTGTGAAAAAGTATTTACCTACATAACAGTCACTATACTTTAAAGTGATTGATTGAAAAGAAAACAAAGACTTGCATTTATATAGCACCTTTCATGACCACTGGATGTCCCAAAGCGCTTCACAACCAATGAAGTACCTTTTGAAGTGTAGTCGTTGTTATAATGTAGGAAACGCGGCAGCCAATTTGCGCACAGCAAGCTCCCACAAACAGCAATGTGATAATGACCAGATAATCTATTTTTAGTGATGTTAATTGAGGGATAAATATTGGCCAGGACACCGGGGATAACTCCCCTGCTCTTCTTCGAAATAGTGCCACGGGATCTATTACGTCCACCTGAGAGGGCAGACGGGGCCTCGGTTTAACGCCTCATCCGAAAGACGGCACCTCCAACAGTGCAGCACTCCCTCAGCACTGCACTGGAGTGTCAGCCCAGATTTTTGTAGGATTTGAACCCACAACCTCTAACTCAGAGGCAAGGGTGCTACCAACTGAGCCAGGGCTAACACTGAACATGAAGCACTTTTGAGACTTTTGAGAGAGATGTAAAAATGCAAATTTTCTTTAAACGTTGTAAAGATATTTAAAAATAAAACCTGTAACCCTGGTCTTAAGTTTACAAGTTTGTGTCATATCAAACATACAGCAACTGCACTTCTCAGCTGGTCTGAACTAACATTTGTAGTGCAGTAAATTCACCCCCTCCCCTTGACACTGAGCTTGACTGAGTCACATGGTGTTGGGAAGTAAAGCTGGTCCGGATCGGAACCCCTTCTCGCATCACTCAAGCACACCCCTTTGTGATTAAAACAAAAAGAACTATCAGCATCCCAGGAGCTCTCTGTAGGTTGGACCATCCAATCCTTCTGACTGAGACTATCAAAGTGTGGAAGATTTCAAGGTGAAATAATAGAAAATCTCAAAAAACAAGCCAAAAGAAAATCACTTGAAATATCCTAAATATATGATATTAACATATTAATACGAATGGTATTATATTGTCACCACTAGGTGATGGTATGCACCATACATCAAACTATTACATTTCTGAGCTTAATCTGGAAAATTCAACCAACTGTAATTAAAGGTGCATTTTATTTGATTAACAAAGTCAGCAACTTCAGAAGATGAGGGGAGAAAATTGATTGAGAAAAACTGGCAAGATAAAAGTGACAAATAAGTAAACAACATTGCTCGAAATTGGTCCAGATATCAAAGAATACAACAGTGTTGAAGTTTTCAACAGTAGTTAGCAGCATTACCAAAGAATCCCCTTTTATAATTATAACTTTTGGAGCTGCAAGGAAAAAGGGCAAGTATCTGAGAAAGGGGGTGTTTTATGCAGATTCACCATTAGTGAGGAAGCCAGAAATGAACTCATATAAAGAGGACCTATTGCATGCAATACAGTCTTAAAACAAAAATATCAATTAAATATTAATTGCGAGGAACCAGACATAGTAGGGATTACTGAGACATGGCTACAGAAAAATCAGGACTGGGAATTAAACATTGCAGGGTATAAGAGCGAAAAAGGGGAGGTGCAGTAGCTGTACTTATTAAGGCAACATAATGGCAGTAGAAAAAAGTGACACAGCTATCAGCAAGACAGAAAGAGAATCCATGTGGATAGAGATAAAAGATATTGGGCCTGAATTTGCGGCCGGAGGCTTCCTCCAGGCGGATGCCTCTGAACCACGATAAAACTACGAACCTACCTGATGGTCCTGGACCCGCGGAGACTCGCGCTCCTGGGCCTCTACGCGTACGCATGCGTAGAGGCCCATGTATCCCTGGGATCACGTGGGCCAGCCCAACCAATCAGAAAGGGGATTCCCATTATGCTTATGGGGATTCCATTTATGTACGGAATCTCCATAAGCTTAATAGGAATCACCCAAAAAACACATTTTAACAACACTGAAATAAAAAAAATTACATGTTTAAAATTAATTAAAACACGATTTAATTAAACATTTAAAACAAAAATTTATCATTGAAAAATAAATGTAAACATTTTTCAAGGGGCCAAAAATAACACAAACTTATTTTACAGGTTTTTGAATGGTAAAATGATTTAAAAATTTTATTTTACTATTTATTTAAACCCTTATGCTGGTAAAAGAAGGTCTTATGCCTGCTTTTGCCAGGCGTAAGAGCTTCATGGGCATTCGCTGGGCAGTAGTTGGACAAACAGCCCACTCTCTGCCAGCGAATGTCCATTTCCCAGGGATGCAGAGGATCACAAGTTCCAGGTTTTCGTGCATGCACAGCGCATGTGTAAACCCAGAACTTGCGAGGCACTTACGGCCGCGTACGCGGTCATAGGCCCCAGGAAATCCGGGCCAATAAAGGATCAATCACACTAATAGGGCTAGTCTACAGACCACCTAATAGTGGAAGGGAGGTGGAGGAAGAAATATGGAATCAAATTAGGGAAATGAGTAAAAAACATAGAATAATAATCATGGGGGATTTCAACTACCCCGATATTAATTGGACAGAAGAGGTAGGTAAAGGGTATAAGGGAATGGAGTTCCTACAATGTGTACAGGACTCCTTTCTCACCCAATATGTAAAAGGCTCAACAAGGGAGGATTTGCTATTGGATCTAGTAATGGGGAGTGAACCAGAGCAGATAAGAGAAGTAAAAGTAGGGGAACATCTAGGCAATAACAACCATAATATAATACGCTTTAAGATAATAATTGAGAAGGATATAATTATGACAAAGACCAGGGTAATAGATTGGAGAAAAGCTGATTTGAGGGGCTGAGAATAGAACTTTGGAAAATAAAATGGACAATATTGGCAAACAATGAAATAGGACAGCAATGGGAAACATTTAAAAGAGTGTATTCAACAGAGTGCAGGAAAATATATTTAATTGAGGGTAAGGAAAGAGACAAACTTTAAGTACATGGACAGCAGGGGAGAGCATGATAAGGGAGAATACGAAGAGATTAGGAGAGAAGTAACAAAAACAATTAGAAAGGCAAGGAGGAACTATGAAGTTAAATTATCAAGGAATATAAAACAAAATAGTAAAATATTTTACAGGCACATAAATAAAAAAAGGAAGATCGGGATACGACTAGGACCACTAAGGGATGACAGAATAATACCACAGGCATCGACAGAGAGATGGCAGAAATATTAAATAATGGAGGATGATTTTTGCCGGTTAAGCGAGAATTCCGGATATTTGGGTGCCGGATAAACGAAAGTTTCCTGTACTTTGCTTCAGTATTTACCAGGGAGATAGAACAGGTGGACATGACATCAGATGATGAGATTATTAATGAGATAACTGCATTTAAAATAAAAAGGGGAGATATATTAAATAAACTAATCAAACTCAAAGAGGATAAAACTCCTGGTCCGGACAGATTACATCCACGCATTTTAAAAGAATCTAGGGAAGAGATAGCAGAGGCATTACTACACATATTTAATAATTCATTGGAACAAGGTGTAGTGCCAGAGGACTGGTGGATAGCTAACGTAATACCGATATTTAAGAAGGGAGATAGAACATGTCCAGGGAACTATAGGCCAGTCAGCTTAACATCGGTGGTAGGAAAAATAATGGAATCCCTATTAAAGGAGAAAATAGAAGAACATCTAGAAACCAAAACATATAATAATGAATAGTCAGCATGGATTTCAAGAGGGAAAGCCTTGCTTGACCAACTTCACTGAGTTTTTGAAGAGGTCGACTAACAGAGAGAGTAGACAAAGGTAATGCAGTAGATGTAATTTATCCAGATTTTCAAAAGGCCTTCAATAAGGTACCACATAATAGACTCATGAATAAGGTCAGGGAATGCAGAGTCAGGGGACAAGTAACAAATGGATAGCTAGCTGGCTTCAAGACAGAAAGCAGAGAGTAGGGGTAAAGGGTAGCTATTCACAGTGTCAGAAGGTGGGAAGTGGTGTTCCACAAGAATCAGTGCTGGGACCACTGTTGTTCACAATTTACATTAACGATTTAGACTTTGGAATCAACAAAACAATTTCTAAATTTGCGGATGACAACAAATTGGGGGGGGGGGGTGGAGAATCAGTACTGAGGAGGATTGTAACAAATTACAGGAAGACATTAATAAACTTGCAGAATGGGCATATAATTCGCAAATGAAATTCAACACAGATAAATGTGAGGTATTACATTTTGGTAGGAAGAATAGGGAGGTCACTTATTACTTGGAGGGTGCGAGTCTGAGTGAGGTAGAGGAGCAAAGGGATCTAAAAGTTCAGACACAGGTTAATGAGGCCATTAAAAAAAGCAAGCCAAGCACTAGGGTTTATTTCTGGAGGGATAGAATTGAAAAGTAGTGAAGTTATGCTAAACTTGTATCGAACCTTGGTTAGACCACACTTGGAGTACTGTGTACAATTCTGGTCACCATATTATAAAAAGGATATAGAGGCACTGGAGAGGGTGCAGAGAAGATTTACAAGGATGATAAGAACATAAGAAGAAAGAGCAGTAGGCCATACAGGCCCTTCGAGCCTGCTCCGCCATTCAATAAGATCATGGCTGATCATCGACCTCAACTCCACTTTCCTGCCCGATCTCCATATCCCTTGCTTCCCCTAGAGTCCAAAAATCTATCTATCTCAGCCTTGAATATACTCAAAGACTCAGCATTCACAGCCCTCTGGGGCAGAGAATTCCAAAGATTCACAACCCTCTGAGTGAAGAAATTTCTCCTCATCTCAGTCTTAAATGGCCGACCCCTTATCCTGAGACTATGCCCCCTAGTTCTAAACACTCCAGCCAGGGGAAACAACCTCTCAGCATCTACCCTGTCAATCCCCTTCAGAATCTTGTTTGTTTCAATGAGATCACCTCTCATTCTTCTAAACTCCAGAGAGCATGTTTCCCCTCGTGGGGAAATCTAGAACTCGGGGCATAGTTTCAGAATAAAGGGTCGCCCTTTAAGAACTGAGATGAGGAGGAATTTCTTCTCTTAGAGGGTCGTAAATCTGTGGAATTCTCTGCCCCAGAGAGCTGTGGAGACTGGGTCATTAATACATTTAAGGTGGAGATAGACAGATTTTTGCAAGATAAGGGAGTGAAGGGTTATGGGGAGCGGGCAGGGATGTGGCTTTGAGCCCAAGGTCAGCCATGATCTTATTGAATGGCGGAGCAGGTTCAAGGGGCCAAGTGGCCTATTCCTGCTCCTATTTCTTATGTTATGAGTATAGGCCCATTCTACATAATCTCTCATCATAGGACAGCCCTCTCATCCCAGGAATCAATCTAGTGAACCCTCAGTGCACCGCCTCCAAGGCAAGTATATCCTTCCTTAGATAAGGAGACCAAAACTGTGCACAGTACTCCAGGTGTGGTCTCACCAAGGCCCTGTACAATTGTAGCAAGACTTCCTTACTCTTATACTCCAACCCCCTTGCAATAAAGGCCAACATGCCATTTGCCTTCCTTATTGCTTGCTGTACCTGCATGCTAGCTTTCTGTGTTTCTTGCACAAGGACACCCAAATCTCTCTGAACACCAACATTTGAAAGTTTCTCACCATTTAAAAAAATTCTGTTTTTCTATTCTTTCTACCAAAGTGAATAACCTCACATTTCCCTACATTATACTCCATCTGCCACCTTACTGCCCACTCACTTAGTCTATCTATATCCCATTGCAGACTCTTTGTGTTCTCCTCACAGCTTACTGTCCCACCTAGCTTTGTATCATCAGCAAACTTGGATACATTGTACTCGGTCCCTTCATCTAGGTCATTAATATAGATTGTAAATAGCTGAGGCCCCAACACTGATCTTTGTGGCACCCCACCAGTTACAGCCTGCCAACTTGAAAAAGATCCATTTATCCCTATATAAATGCAAGTCTTTCTTTCTTTAATTTTTCCAATGACTGATGTCAGGCTAACTGCCTGTAGTTCCCTGTTTTTGTCTCCCTCCTTTCTTGAATAGAGGTGTTACATTTGCGACCTTCCAATCTGCTGGGACGATTCAGAATCTAGGGAATTTTGGAAGATCAAAACCAATGCATCCACTATCTCTTCAGCCACCTCTTTTAGACCCCTAGGATGTAGCCTGTCAGGTCAGGGGATTTGTCGGCCTTTAGTCTCATTACTAGAAATGCGAAGGTATACATATCAGGAAAGGATGAACAGGCTGGGTCTCTTTTCTCTTGAAAAGAGAAGGCTGAGGGGTGACCTACTACAGTTCTTTAAAATTATGAAAGGTTTTGATAGAGTGGATAGAGAGAGAATGTTTCCACTTGTGGGGAAGAGCAAAACAAGATGCTATCGATATAAGATAGCCACCAAGAAATCCAATAGGGAATTCAGAAGAAACTTCTTTACCCAGAGAGTGGTGAGAATGTGGAACTCGCTACCACAGGGAGTGGTTGAAGTGAATAGTATAGATGCAGTTAAGGGGCGGTTAGATAAAAAAGAGAGTCTTGCATTTATATAGCGCCTTTCACGACCACCGAACGTCTCAAAGCGCTTTACAGCCAATGAAGTACTTTTTGAAGTGGAGTCACTGTTGTAATGTGAGATAAGCATGCAGGAGAAGAGAACAGAGGTTTATGTGATAGAGGAAAGAAGGGAGGAGGCGCGAGTGGAGCATAAACACCGGCATGGACTGGTTGGGCTGAGTGGCCTGTTTCTGTGCTGTATATCCTATGTAATCCTATTAGATGAGTTTATCAACATTTTAAGAAAATATGGTTAACTTGTTACAGTATTTTATAAATCAAATGATACAGAAACCATCATCTCTTCCTTACCTTCTGTCTGCTAACAAACTCTTTCACTTCCTCATTCCGAACGACATCGAGGAGTTTCACAGCCAGTTGCTGGTTGACTGCTGTAACCTCTGCATCTGATGTACAGTCCATAACCACTGCAGAAGATGCTATCTGCAGTAATGGCATCACTAGGATCAGAGCTGCCTTGGGCGAATTGTGCACAGATGACAAAGACAGGATCTTCAATGCTGTCAATAATAGAAAGAACTGCACTTAGATCTTTTCATTAGACTTTTACATTCGATTGTGAATAGAAAATTGGGAAAGATCACAGGTGGCTTTATTACTTGAGGAAGAAGCCTCCCAAAGTGCAAGAGGTAAGAATATTGCTAAGACTAATATTTTTATTCTTATGATGCAAAAAAGGTTTCTAACATCTCTAAAGTTGATTTGTGACTGGTGTGGTGCTAGATAAGTATATGTAGTAGTATATGTTTCAATACATTACCTCACATTGAATTTTTATGCAGACTGGTGTCAATACCAGATCATGATTATGGATAGTTATACAGTTGTAATCGGTATCTTTTGATGAGTTTTAACATAGGTGAATTCACGGGGATGGGCAATAAAATGCGAGCTTTCCCATCGATCCACATGCAGATAATTAATTTTTAAAAAGCAAGCATTTACTGAAAGCTTTTTTCTTTGTGGGCCACACAGGTGCGTATCATGGAGTGTGAGGGGCCACATATAAAGTTTTAATCTATGTTCCCATTAATTTCCATAAACATCAAGCTACTTATAGTGACAGATCTCAGATTTGTCCATAAGTGAATTAAGAACAAACCCTTTTCAAACTTCCAGACCTATGAAATTCAAACAAGACATATAAGAATTATAGGCACAAACATTACTGAGTTGCCTTAGCTCTGAAGGTTGATCGTCAGGACGCGACAGCTGCAGGTTGGACACCCTTGATTCAGTAGCTTTGATTTCAATGTAATGACCCACTTTGTGTAATCAAAGTATTAATGGAAATCCTTTCTTTGTTGCATTCTATTCATTCTTATTAATGTAAGCACGGCTACTTGGAATATAATATTATTCTTAAAATTAAAAAGTAAAACTGTCTTCTTAGTGTTAACAGGAGAGGTTTATCTATCAAATAGTTTTACCACAATGCCTCCATGATGTGCCATAGATTCCAATACACTTGAAGGTATAGTATAGTTTCTAACTCGGTAAAGCAAATGCCTCTTTTGCTTTACTAAGCAAAATTCAAGATTTTACAGGGAGATATGTAGCACATTAACCTTCTGTAGAACGACCAGATCAAGTCATCATTTGCAGCACTGTATTGAGCGCCATCACTCAATTTTGATGTACCATATTGACTCTCCAATGTGGATGCAAGGGTTGGGGTGAGAGTAAAGGAAAGAAACAGACTTGGTAAATGGATACAATTGGAGCCGATACTTGGAGGTTGGGGGAGGGAATTAGTATTTCAAGAACAGGAGAAAATAAACAAAACAGAAGACCCAGATCTCATACTTTGACAGTGCAAATGTTGACCCAACTCTAAAACAACAAAATTGATATGTACAAAACTAAAATTTTTAACCTATTACTTAATTTTAATAATTTTTTGGGTTAGACTCAGTCTTCAACCTAATCCACCCTCTCCAATTTCTACTCAAATGATAAAACCTGCAGGTAAGCTTTCTGATATGAAGATCCAAAGGATAATCCAGGGCTTCCCTTAACAGCTTGTTCAATAACACGGGGCTTGAGCTTTAATATATAGCATAAATTATGACAGCATTCACATTGTTCAACACAAACAAAGCTGGCAAAAGAATAGATTACACCACTGGATTTTATTGAACATTCCCCTGATGAAGTTTAACCAAGATGTATAAAAAATGGGTTTGCTTTTTGCAATGACAGAAAAAAATACTCATTTTATATCCGAGAGTTCATTTGGAAGGGGTGTTGCTTTTTTAAAAAAAAAATCAGAATCATTAGACCATAAGACATGTTAAAATATAAAGTAAGTCATATTTTGTACTGATGTCTGGAATAATCTTAAAACATGAAAAGATCAATTCGGATAATAAAAGTTTGAGTCCAGGGGAAAAAAAGTACTGTGAACTAGAAAGTTCCACCCCCACCTCCCCTGTTCATCCTTCATAGGAAGGCAGTTTTCCTGCAGGTTTGTAATCTAAATTTCAAAAGGTTTTGGGTTGTGGTTACAGATAACAAACTACTATTCAGAAAATGTTTCTGCCTAATTAAACTGTCAAGGGAAATATAGGAGGCATCAGCCAAAAGTATTTCATTCAGGTTTGGTCTTTGCCGTCTAAACAACAAAACATTTAATGAAGGATATTGCCTGGAATTCTTGACGTAAAAAGGCAATTACAGTATTTTGTATGCATGTACTTGTATGGGTTTTGTTTTGCAGGAAAATGGCCCATTACCATTTAATGAGTCTCATTTACTGCAATGCATGAGTGGTAAACCACAAATAGATTTTTTTTCCCCTTCATAGCCTTGAACAAACTTAATTTTGTAATTAAGGTCTTCACTGAATCTAACAACCAACATAAAACGTTGATCAGATCACATAAATGTACTGAATAGATTCAAAGTACCTTACAAAGTTTCTATATGCTGTACTGGAATATACAGTATCAGAATATAAACCAAGTGGCGATATTAAATGGTCAACATTTTTATCCTGCCGATAAATTCTAGAATTACTGATTCAGTACTTCCATCCGCAGATACCTCCTCCTCACTGAAACGTCAACGGCACAGGAATCCTCTACACCTTCATCTCGTAACTGGCTAGCTGCAGGCCTAAGTGCCAAATATTCCTTATCTTCCCCTTATATGATCCAAGTGATACTGTCTAGTATATCTCTAAATGCAGAAAAGCCATGAAGGGAGCCCAAATATGATTATGCATACTTCTCTTGAGTTGCAACAGGAACAACTCTCTCTCCAGTATTTGCCATTGGGGCATGTTGACACATCATCTCACTTTTTGGTTTACATACCAAAAACACATGAAGCAAACAATGAAGCTGTTTTCTTACTTGAGTGCAAGCAGGAATTTTTGTTTATAATTCAAGATTATACTGTAAAATAAAATTACTGCTTGCTCACACACTGCTTTGCTTCTCAATCTTTGTTTCCCCTCTGGTTCTCTCTCCACTGTTTTCTCTGATCCTTTGTTCCCCTCGATTCCCACGCGTCTCCCCACATTCTTTATTTTCTCTCTCATTCATTCCCTGAATCTTTGCTTCCTGCTCTGAAGATAAGCAGTGCACACACAAAATAACAAAAGGGCAATTGAGATTCTTAAGAGTTAATTCTCAATGGGACTGAAAAATCTGTACATTCAGCAATCAAGTGTTTTTTGCCCATAAACATTTATGGATGTGGGGAGGTTAGGAGGAGAAATCCTGTAAAACAAAGTGATCCCCACAAAAATGGAAGCACTGAAAAAAGTGCATCAACGAGTCAACAGAGGTGGTACCGATTCGGACCAACTGATTCTCAACATTGCAGCGTGGAAAAGCTCAGGTATCACAACATCGCTCCTAAAAGACTCCTGCTCATCTGGAATGTTCCAGCAATGAACTCAATAATTTGTGAAGAATATGGTGACTCGGTGGCAGGTACTCTTTAACTCCTCTATATGACCATCAAATAGTTCTTCATTTGAAGCTTTGTTCCCTCTCAATCTCCTTAGACTTCATTGCTCGTAGCCAGGCATACAAGCTAATTAAGGATGAGGAAGATTATCAGGCCCATCTCAGTTCATTCAACCAGAGAGATCCTAAGACCCCTCTCCCACACTGTAGAATACAGATGTTTTTTTAAATGATTCCAGGGTTTTTGCCTCCACTACTCTATCTGGGGGTTTATTCCACATGTTGATCACTCTTAGTATGAAGAAGAATTTCCTGCCATCAATTCTAAAATTACCTTCTGCTAGTTTGAGCCCATGTTCCTGAATTTTACTTTCATAGTTTAATTTAAAGTAATATTCCAGGTTAACTTTTTCTATAAACTTCACAATTTTATATATTTATATAAAATCACCTCTTGAACACCTTATTATAAGCTAAAAAGCCCATGGGGGAAAAATTTGGTTGCTTTGTGCCTCCCGTTAGCGCCCTGGCGCGGCGATGTTTGTGTCGCTCGCGAAATTGACCAAACATTTTGCGGCGGCGCTAAACACTCCTGCGCCCGCAGATCGTGACGTCAGTCGAGCGTGCAACGCCCCGGTTGCGTCCCAGACCGGATATTGAGTGGCGTCCCCTGCCTTACCGCCTGCCACTAGCAACAACAGGTTGAGGGGGGCATTTTGCAGTCAGGAAGCTATTTAAAGGTGACCGCTTCCTGCCTTTTTTTGTCAGCGACATTTTTGCACCACGCATTCTGAGAGAGAGAGAGAGACTTCTGGAGAGATTCAATGCTGTGTGAAGGAGTTTTGGGTACTGAGCAGCACTTTGCAGGTTCATTTTGATTTGACCTTCCTTGCATCGATTTAGAAGAGACTTTGGGGGCTGCACTCTAAGCTCTTTCCCTGGGCCTCTCCATTGTTCTTTCCAGCAGATTTGATGTACAGGTCTCTCCAGGCCGAGATTCAAGGCTTCAATGAGCAGGGTGTGGATGGAGAGCAAGATCGACCCTCTCCTTTAAGAACTGGCCGGCGCCAGTGTGTCTGTGTTGCATTGCTGACTGACATCACATGAGCTTCGCCAGCGCTGAGGTAGCGCCTCGCTCCTCGGCGTTAGCGCCTTGAGAGGTGTGTAGCGCCTGATTTAGCGCTCCAATCACCTCCAGGGGCGATAGAAGCCAAGTTTGCAGTCGGAGGCGATAATTAGCGTCAGGCACTAAAAATTGCGCCCAGCCGATAATTGCGCCCCAAACGGAGCGATACCGAATTTCTCCCCCCAAGTTTCTCCCATCTTTCCTTATAACTCAGACCTATGTGTAGCACGTGTCTGCATTCAATTTCAATTGCTACTTACATATTTAGTCCAATTCATTCTGTAATTTCTGACCTGCTTTCTCCAATTCCACGGCCCTTCCTGGTTTGTTGTCCTCTGCAAAAGTGACTACTTTGCATTGAATCCAGGTCATTTATATAAATTAGAAAGGAGTAGTGGTCCTAGCACAGAGCCCAAGGCACCCCACTTCTTCCCACTCTGACATAACTCCTCTAATGAGTACTCATTGTTTCCTACCCTTCAGCCAGTTTCTTATCCATTCCCTGGGTTTACCATAAATCTCTCCAGCTTAGAGTTGAATTAATTACCTTTTCTGTGGAACCTTATCAAAAACCTTTAGGAAGTCAAAATACATCACACCATAGGGCCTTCCACAGTCCACCTGGGTTATCACTTCCTCAAAGAAGTTGAAGAGCTTGGTCAGACAGGACTTTTCCCTTCTGAATCCATGCTGATGGCTGTTAACTAGGTTATTGTTGTACAGATGATCCTCAAGTTTTACTCCTGATAATCAATTCTGTTATTTTACAAGGAATGGAAGCAAGACTAATGTGTCTGTAGTTGCCTGTATCTGTTTTGTCACTACTTTTGAATACGAGCACCACATCAATCTGCTTACAATCTTCTGGTGTCCAATGACTCTCATAATGATTGGGGAGTAGATTTGTGAGGCAATGACAGAGTCTATTATCATATTGGGATAAACACCATCTATCCCTGGGGACTTATTTGTTTTGAGCCCATTTAACCTATTTATGACTTCCATCTCATTTGTAATGAAGTCATTAATTTTACTCGGGATATCATTGGCTGGAGAGGACAAGTTGCTCATGTCTTCTCTTGTGAATAGTTTGAGGAAACAAATCATTCAGAACATTTTCCATTTTATGCTCATCCTCAGTGTCAAGTCTATTTGCATCTTTCATGGTTTTCACCATTTCTCGACTTCCCTCTTGCTGAAAGGATTTTTCTTACTGCAATCCTTAGCTTTAGCTACTCTGCCTCTTTCCAGGTCACTCTCTGCCCCTCTGATCACCCATTTAATGTGTTTCTGCATTTTTTTGTGGTTTTCACTGCAAGACCTTTCTATTTTTCTCCCTGCAGGATTTGTACAGACCATTTTCTTCTTTATCTCACTTGTTTGTTAATCCATTTAGAGTCAAGTTTGCATCGTCTGAGCTTGTTGGTTTTTTGGAATGTATTATACTATACAACCTGGAATACACAGTATTGGAGGATAATCAAAACACAGCCTTGTGCTTTTAAGTTAGAGCTCTTACGGTCTGCTCGGTCTTCTGTAGAATACTTGTCAACAGTTTCTCTATATTTAAACATCTGACAGATATTAACTGGAAGAAAACTAGAATCAATGGATTTAGACTTGTTCTGTTAATCTCTACTCTGGACAAATCGAAAGAAGAGAAGATTCTAGATGCCCACTTCTTGATGAGTCCGATTCAAAAAATTGACCAAAGTTATCATTTAATTTTCTTCCTTGCTATCAACTGGATGTCAAGGAACTTCAGTTTCAATTCAAGAAATCTAAATGGGAAGCAAGCAAACTATTTCAGAATGTTGGTTACCAGTGATAAAATTGCTTCAGATTTTCCCATGGACCTCAAATAGGTGAAGGTGTTCTCCGTAGTCTTTTAGACTGCAGATGGATTCAAAAAAGGTGCAAAACTCTTTGTTTAGGCTTCAGATCCATGGAGATCCAATTGCTTTATTTATAACAAGGAATACATTTTATGGGGTTGGTAGGCCAAAAGTTGGCCTTGTTATAGTAGTCATTGTATTTGGCTCAATTCTAAGCAGAAATTTGCCAGCATTTCATATTTTACTTAGCCTTTTTGGATGACAAACAGAATTCTATATTTGGATAACTTATTCTAAATTCAGTTGAAGTACTTTTAACAAGGACAAGCAGAAGAAGTAGTGGGGAGTCAAACTCATTCTCTTGCTGCATTGCAGAAAAGATGAATATTTGTAAAACAAATAACCAGAACTCCTATGGTGTTACTCATGGGGAGTGGATATCTTATAGGAACAAAGGTGCTATGCTAAGTGGTATTACCAGGAAGGGAGGGAGGGGTAGGGGAGAGAGAGGCACTGGAGGGAATACTGTTCAGTGGACTGTGTCTCTGCCTGGGATATACTCAATGCATGGGACACCAATGATTGGAAAATTCAGCCAGCCAGGGGAATCCTGAGGAAGGGGTATTCAGATCTGTGGGGGTTGGTTGATTGAGGCATGGAACTGCTATCCATTGCTGGAAAAGAATAGCAGCGAGTGAAGAGGGAGCAGCCTGTATGGGAAAAGCTGAGGCCCCAGTACAGTTCCTTGGGGAACACGCACAGCTGGCAAGGAGTTAAGTCTGTAAACAATCTAGTAGTCTGAAGGATGTCATAAACCTCAAGAGCGAATTGGCACTGGTTTATGAATGTAGCCAGTGTCACCTGAATTATAGCCTTAAACGTACTGCAAGCTATTTGTTATTGTATATGAGGAATTGCTTTTTCCTGCCCCCCATCCAAGTCTTCACTATTTTTGTTATTGTTAAGACTGAGGCTCATTTAAGTGTATTAGAGATAGTGTAGGCAAATAAAGCAGATGGTAACATAGGATCTAAACATATATGATGTCATAGAACAGGCACCGCAGCTTAAGGAGACCTTTCCCAGCCATGGAATAGTGGTTTTACAAAAAAACAATGGAGTAGATTTTTGTATTTACGGCCTGGACATTAAGCATCACCTGAGTGAAGTGCAGAGAGGAAACTCTAGTGGGGAGGATCACACACTCCTTACAGAATTTCAGTCGATTTTCATTCCTTTCATTTAAATGGAATAAATGAGATGGGTTCTGTTACTGACACGCAGATCCTCCCTGCCAGATGTTCCTCTTTCTGCTCCACCCCGGCGCTGCTTAATGCTGAGGCGGTAAAGATGGAAATCTGCTCCATTGTTTCTTTTTTTAATCATGATTGTTCCACCAGCCTTAAATATATGAGGACAGAGCTGTTCCCCATGCTCAAAGTTACAGTATACAGCGCCAGAGACCCGGGTTCGAATCTGACCTCGGGTGACTGTCTGTGTGGAGTTTGCACATTCTCCCCGTGTCTGCGTGGGTTTCCTCCGGGTGCTCCGGTTTCCTCCCACAGTCCAAAAATGTGTGGGTTAGGTTGATTTGGCTATGATAAATTGACCCTTAGTGTTAGGGGGGATTAAATATGTGGGGTTATGGGGGTAGGATGGGATATGTTAGGGGGAATTAAATACGTGGGGTTACGGGGGTAGGGTGGGATATGTGTACTGTGGGGATTAAAGCAGGGACAGGGTACTGGATTTGGATGATCAGCCATGATCGTATTGAATGGCGGAGCAGGCTCGATGGGCCGAATGGCCTACTCCTGCTCCTAGATTCTATGTTTCTATGTTTCTATACACACTAATAGACTTTGTAAAGGCTCAAGATTTATACCCATTGCATAGTTTTACCCAATCATCTAATATTGTGCATTGGCACAATAGCAATTGAAACAGTTCAAAATAATGCATTACACTTGAGCTGATTTTGTGTTTCTGCACAAAAAAATGAGGCTTCACAATAAGGGAAATCTACTCAAAGTAGCTCCATACTGCTTTCAGCACACTCTCAACTGAAAGTGCTTCGACTCCTAGACCACCTGGCCACCAGCAATGTTCTAGTGATGAAGCAGATGAATATTATTTTCGTAAATAGTTCCCATCATGAACTAAAATAAAATGGCCCTTTCTCTTTTAAAAACAGTGGATATAGGATTTTGATTATTTTTTTTATAAAAGAGCTACAAATTTGCAGTTGTATTACGTGCAACTTGAATTATTCCACCAAAAGCCATACTCTTCTTGAGTCACAAGCTATTATTTTGAACTCTTGACAAAAACTGATTACACTGGTTGACAGGCAAGCATAAGGCAGAGCAGATAAATAAACTATATAGATAAAAAAATTAAACTATGAATCAAAAAATCTCAGCATGTAAACCAAATACTTAGACGGTCCTGACTAAGGTGGAACTAACATTAGACTGTTGTGATAAGTCCAGATCAGTTATGAAGAAGGTATCATTATCTATAAGAGTGTAATATGTACATCTGATCTCAGTCATAATCATCTAGCATCCTCCAGTTAGCTAATAAAGGAGCAGCAAAACCACTCCCACCCTTTGCTCAATATTTTGTGGATCAACCCTGGGGGCACAAAAGAGCTTGTCTCTTCCTCTCACCTAAGTGCCTTTTATAACATTAATTTCAAGCTTACCGAGATTCAAAATGGGCTCTTGCTGACACGCTGGAGTCTGGAGCAGAAGTAAACTCAGTCCAACAAGCATCTCTTCAGCAGGAATACTCTACAAACAGATCATTTTTACAAAAAACAGATGAAAATGTTCCTAAGGGGACCTAGAAGAAAAACTGATGTGTATATTTCATACTGCATTAGAACGCAAATCGTTATGACAAACATGATCACAATGCACCAAGTTTGGAGTACATTCAGTCTACCATAATGACTCCAAGAAATTCTTTGATTGACTTATAGTATCTAAAGCCAAGTAAAAATCTGTCATATTTCAGATATACAAATGATCGAACACAACTCGATTAAGTTTTCCTCATTGTAAGTATGAGCAAACGTGAGGATATATTGCCATTTCATTCTTTATTGATCAGTGGATTTATTTAACTGAATGATGCTTACAGAGAGGACCATCATTGCTTGTATATTTTAAGTTTCCCTCATTGTTGAGCACTATCCTATCCATTCACCTATGGCTATGATGGAACCTTTATAAAACACTACTTTTTATCCACTGGGTTCACTGACATTTTGTCTGATATAAAGACGATTACAAAGTTAGAAAAATAGAATACAAATGTTATCCTATGAATGTGGCAGAAATAAGTACATAAATTGCAAATATATTCCTCAACAGTTGAAAAAACCATGCATTCTAATTCAAGAATTCATATTGCAAAGCCAGAAAACAAGTAGATTTATGGTTTTGCAATTTTTGGGGGCACAAACTATTTGGCATGGAGGACTCTAATAAATTTTTCAACATCCAGTGATGCTTCTGCAGATAGCAGCACATAAGAGAGCTTATTGGCACAAAGCAAAACAAATTCATAGACTTCAGAAAGCCTTAAGGAAACGAGAAGCAAGTTACAGAGATCTGAAGGTTGGAGTCTAGCCAACTATTGTTTTATGAATGTCAAACGATAAGAAACATGACATTTGATTTTTTTTTTAAAGTGCATTTCAATTCACAACCAGTACCCCTTCTCTAATTAAAGCCATTTGGTTTGGAGCCAAAGACCTGGAGAGGCAGGCAGGCATCTTGATTTCCAGACTACATGAAGTTGGTGGTCTGGCAGCAGGAATCGGGAAGATATTAATGTCCCAGGGCTTGCGAAGCCAGTGGGCTCCACATGTGACATGTACATTGTGCAAAATGACTTGACAGTTGAAATGCCAATTGAACTTTTATCAATCTGGGTTCCTGGCAGCCCTAATTCTTTAGCCGAGATGCCTGCAAAGGGAGTTCTGATATCATTGAATGATAAAATTACATTAAATATAGAATAAGGCACTACCTGTGGTGCATCACACACACAGAGCATAAAGGACCGTGGAGTTGAGAGGATATTGTTAATCACAAGGGTGAAGCTCAAGGTGTTTATCAGCGTTATCTTAAGACTAAGATGGATTAATGCTTTGGAAGAGACTTGAGAGAGTAATATAATTCATATAATAATATTCACAAACATGAGGATATATTGCCAGTTGATTTTTATTGACCAACGGATTTATTTGACTGAATTATGCTGATAGAGGGAAATAACATTGCTTGTATATTCCACAATAATGCGTCAGAACAAATTTTAATTATTAATTCTTGTACACTCAAAATCCGTACTGCTTACCTCAGGAAGATTGCTGGCAATCATCTGAATCTGATGAATAAGGGAGGAGAATTCTCCTGTGATTTTCAGGCTTAACTCACAAACACACAGCAGTTGCAGAGACAGCTGGGCTAGCTCAGATTTCCAAAAGTGAGAATGGCGGAGGAAAGCGAGTGATAACTCTTTAAGAAATATAGCAGCTTCCGTAACCTGTGCCAAATCAGTTACCTGGTGGAAATGAAACAGAAATACAAGAGTGTTTTTGACATTGCTACAGCACAATTATTCCAGCTGGATACAGCAAAGGCTATGGGCCCCGACAACATCCCGGCTGTCGTGCTGAAGACTTGTGCTCCAGCACTAGCCGCGCCTCTAGCCAAGCTGTTCCAGTACAGCTACAACACTGGCATCTACCCAACAATGTGGAAAACTGCCCAGATATGTCCTGTCCACAAAAAACAGGACAAATCCAATCCGGCCAATTACCGCCCCATCAGTCTACTCTCAATTATCAGCAAAGTGATGGAAGGTGTCGCCAACAGTGCTATAAAGCGGCACTTACTCACCAATGCTCAGTTCGGGTTCCGCCAGGACCACTTGGCTCCAGACCTCATTACTGCTTTGGTCCAAACATGGACAAAAGAGCAGAATTCCAGAGGGGAGGTGAAAGTGATTGCCCTTGACATCAAGGCAGCATTTAACCAAGTGTGGCATCAAGGAGCCCTAGTAAAATTGAAGTCAATAGGAATCAGGGGAAAGACTCTCCACTGGCTGGAGTCATACCTAGCACAAAGACAGATGGTTGTGGTTGTTGGAGGTCAATCATCTCAGCCCCAGGTCATCGCTGCAGGAGTTCCTCAGGGCAGTATCCTAGGCCCAACCATCTTCAGCTGCTTCATCAATGACCTTCCCTCCATCATAAGGTCAGAAGTGGGGATGTTCGCTGATGACTGCACAGCATTCAGTGTCATTCGCAACTCCTCAGATAATGAAGCAGTCCAGACCTGGACAACATTCAGGCTTGGGCTGATAAGTGGCAAGTAACATTCACGCCACAGAAGTGCCAGGCAATGACTATCTCCAACAAGCGAAAGTCAAACCACCGCCCCTTGACATTCAATGGCATAACCTTCGCTGAATCCCCCACCATCAATATCCTGGGGGGTCACCATTGACCAGAAACTCAACTGGACCAGCCACATGAATAATGCAGCTACAAGAGCAGGTCAGAGGCTGGGTATTCTGACCTCCTGACACACCAAAGTTTTTCCACCATCCACAAGGCACAAGTCAGGAGTGTGATGGAATACTCTCCACTTGCCTGGATGAGTGCAGCTCCAACAACACTCAAGAAGCTCGACACCATCCAGGACAAAGTAGCCCGCTTAATTGGCACCCCATCCAACACCTTAAACATTTACTCCCTCCACCACCGGCGCTCCGTGGCGGCAGTGTTTACCATCTACAAGATGTACTCACCAAGGCTTCTTCGACAGCACCTCCCAAACCCGTGACCTCTACCACCTAGAAGGACAAGGGCAGCAGGCGCATGGTAACATCACCACCTCCAAGTTCCCCTCCAAGTCACACACCATCTTGACTTGGAAATATATCGCCGTTCCTTCATCGCCGCTGGGTCAAAATCCTGGAACTCCCTCCCGAACAGCACTGTGGGAGTAACTTCACCACATGGACTGCAGCGGTTCAAGAAGGAGGCTTCCAACCACCTTCTCAAGGGCAATAAGGGATGGGCAATAAATGCTGGCCTTGCCAACGACGCCCACATCCCAGGAACGAATTTTTAAAAAAAGCTATGCACAAAATAATTTATTGCAATGTGTTTCATTAAAAAACATAAAGATAGCAGCTGGTGGCATCCCTGGAATAAAAGTTTGGGAAATAGAAAAGTCCAACTAGTGCACTGAGGAAATTTGTAGTTGAGCTTTAAGCATAACAGCAGCGCAAGTAAGACATACAGTCTTGCATATATAGAGCACCCCATCATGTTCCTCACAAACATCGCAAAGTGCTTCCCATACAATGAATTGCTTTGAAGTGCAGTGACTTGTTATGCTGGCAAACCTAGTGTTCATTTAGTGCATAGCAAGAAACTACAAAGAATGAAACGAAGTCATTCTGAAATTTAGCTCCAATAGTAGCGGCTCTGGCTGAGGCTCACTTCTGCTGTGTCACAACAACCCCAGACCTGGGCCATTCCCCCGGCCCGAACACATCACTTTTTGATCAGGTGTTTACTTTCTTCACAGCTCACAATCCCCTCATGAATAAATACCCGGACGTCCTATCGTATCAGGCAACGGAACCCTGTGTGAGAATCTCTCTGGATACGTCGAGGGCATCCTGAAACCCATCGTACAGGGAACCCCCAGCTTCTGTCGTGACACCACAGACTTCTTACAGAAACTCAGCACCCACGGACCAGTTGAACCAGGAACACTCCTCGCCACGATGGACGTCTCGGCACTCTACACCAGTATCCCCCACGATGACGGCATCGCTGCGACAGCCTCAGTACTCAACACCAACAACAGCCAATCTCCAGACGCCATCCTACAACTCATCCGCTTCATCCTTGACCACAATGTCTTCACCTTCGACAACCATTTTTTTACCCAAACACACGGAACAGCCATGGGGACCAAATTCGCACCCCAATACGCCAACATCTTCATGCACAAGTTCAAGCAAGACTTCTTCGCTGCACAGGACCTCCAGCCAACGCTGTACACCAGATACATCGACGACATTTTCTTCCTTTGGACCCACGGCGAAGGATCACTGAAAAGACTACACGATAACATCAACAAGTTCCATCCCACCATCAAACTCACCATGGACTACTCCTCAGAATCGGTTTCATTCCTGGACACACGAATCTCCATCAAAGACGGACACCTCAGCACTTCACTCTACCGCAAGCCCACGGACAACCTCACGATGCTCCACTTCTCCAGCTTCCACCCTAACCACGTTAAAGAAGCCATCCCCTATGGACAAGCCCTGCGAATACACAGGATCTGCTCAGACGAGGAGGAACGCGATGGACACCTACGGACGCTGAAAAACGCCCTCGTAAGAACGGGATATGACGCTCGACTCATCGATCGACAGTTCCGACGGGCCACAGCGAAAAATCGCATAGACCTCCTCAGAAGGCAAACACGGGACACAACCAACAGGGTACCCTACATCGTCCAGTACTTCCCCGGAGCGGAGAAACTACGCCATGTTCTTCGCAGCCTTCAACATGTCATCGATGACGAACACCTCGCTAAGGCCATCCCCACGCCTCCACTACTTGCCTTCAAACAGCCGCCTAACCTCAGAAGTACCATCGTTCGCAGCAAATTACCCAGCTTTCAGGATAACAGCGACCACGACACCACACAACCCTGCCACGGCAACCTCTGCAAGACATGCCAGATCATCAACACAGATACCATCATCAGACGTGAGGACACTACCCACCAGGTACATGGTACATACTCATGTGACTCGGCCAACGTTGTCTACCTGATAGGTTGCAGGAAAGGATGCCCCAGAGCATGGTACATCGGCGAGACCATGCAGACACTGAGACAACGTATGAACGGACACCGCACAACAATCGCCAGGCAGGAGTGTTCCCTCCCAGTCGGGGAACACTTCAGCAGTCAAGGACATTCAGCCTCGGATCTGCGGGTAAGCGTTCTCCAAGGCGGCCTTCGAGACACACGACAACGCAAAATCATCGAGCAGAAACTGATAGCCAAGTTCCGCACTCATGAGGACGGCCTCAACCGGGATCTTGGGTTCATGTCACGATACATGACGTAGAGTCATCCAGACTCAAGTCGTCATTGGCTTGTTCACAGATGTGATTTCCAGTAAAAAAAAAGTAAAAATTTTAAAGTTTATCATTTTCCATACAGACGGCAGCTTTTGACACATTAGACCCCCTGTAACCCCACCTCATTGTCTCAGTTGTATCTTGCTATGTCTTTGATGTGGTGCCTTCCTGGCTGACCTGATTGTTTATCTGCCGAGGTGTGACAAAAGGCAGTCAGGAGGATTAAATGTAGTCGTCTGCCATTGTACGCTTCACATGCATTGTTCTCTATCTATATATGCTTTGTCGATTTGTATTCCTTTACTTCACCTGACGAAGGAGCAGCGCTCCGAAAGCTTGTGATTTCAAATAAACCTGTTGGACTATAACCTGGTGTTGTGCGACTTCTCACTCATGAATAAACAAAGAGGAAGATAAGAAATAGGGGATAGTAAAATGTGCACCTTTAGAGCACCTTCATTTCCTCAGAATATCCCAAAGCACTGCATAGCCAATTAATTACTTTTGTTGGCAAATACAGTAGCTAATTTGCACACAGTAAGGTCCCACAAAAGCAATAAAATTAATGACTAGTCAATCTGTTTTTGGTAGTATTGGTTGAGGGATACATTTTGGCCAGGACACCAAGAGAATTCCCCTGATCATCTCTGAATACTACTATGGGATCTTTTACGTCTATCTTGTCCTGGCCAATATTCATCCCTCAATCAACATCACTACGGTCATTATCACATTGCTGTTTATGGGAGCTTGCTGTGCACAAATTGGCTGCTGCCTTTCCTACGTTACAACGGTGACTACACTTCAAAAAGTACTTCATTGGCTGTAAAGCACTTTGGGACGTCCGGTGGTCGTGAAAGGCGCTGTATAAATACAAGTCTGTCTTTCCTTTTCTTTATCTGAGGGGACAGACGAGACCCCAGTTTAACATCTCATCCAAAAGACAGCATCTCCAACAATGCAGCACTCCCTCAGCCTAGGTTATGTTCTGAAGCAGGACTTGAAGCTATGACCTTGTGATAGAGCCAAGAGTGCTGCCACTGAGCCAAGGCTGACACCTCAGGGAGGGGGGTGGGGGAAGAGAAGAAGGGAAGCAGAAAAGAATCAGATAGAGAGCAGAGGGAGGCAGAAGAAATGAAGCCCAAGTGGCACTATAACAGAAGAGAAAGAGAACCAGAAAAGGAAAACAAAAACAAGAGGAAGAAAGTGAACCAGAAGATAAAACCAGAAAAAGGGAGAGCGAACCAAAAAAGAGAGCGCAAAACAAGGGAGAGAACATGAACCAGAAAAGGATAGCCTGAAACAAGAAAAGGAGGGAACAAACCACAGAAAGAAAGTGAGAATAAGATCGAGCAAACTAGAAGAGAAGAGCACAATGTGTAAAACAAGAATGAAAGAAAGTGAGTTTTTTGATGAGGTAACAAAGGGTTGATGAAGGCAATGCGGTTGGTGTGGTGTACATGGACTTCCAAAAGGCGTTTGATAAAGTGCCACTAAATAGGCTTGCCAGCAAAGTTGAAGCCCATGGAATAAAAAGGACAGTGGCAGCATGGATATGAAATTGGCTAAGTGATAGGAAACAGAGAGCAGTGGTGAACGGTTGTTTATCAGACTGGAGGAAGGTATACAGTGGTGTTCCCCAGGGGTCGGTACTAGGACCACTGCTTTTCTTGATATATATTAATGACTTGGACTTGGGAGTGCAGGGCACAATTTCAAAATTTGCAGATGACACAAAACTTGGAAGTATAGTGAACAGTGAGGAGGATAGTGATAGACTGCAAGAGGACATAGACAGGCTGGTGGAATGGGCAGACACGTGGCAGATGAAATTTAACGCAGAAAAGTGTGAAGTGATACATTTTGGCAGGAAGAATGAGGAGAGGCAATATAAACTAAAGGGTACAATTATAAAGGGGATGCATGCACAGAGAGACCTGGGAGGGGAAGGGGTGAAAGCAGAAGTGCGGGAAATGGAACGGACACTTTCGAGGGACGTGTCAACCATTCTCTCACCCCTTCCCCACCCTCTCAGAACCACGATAGGCTTCCCCTTGTCCTCACCTTACACCTCACCAGCCTCCACATTCAATGGATCATCCTCTGCCATTTCCGCCACCTCCAGCGTGATCCCACCACCAAACGCATCTTCCCCTCCCCTTTCAGCATTCCGAAGGGACCGCTCCCTGCACGACACCCTGGTCCACTCCTCAATCACCCTCAACACCCACTCCGCTTCCCACGGCACCTTCTCCTGCAAGTGCAGGGGATGCAACACATGCCCTTTTAACTCCTCCCTTCCCACTGTCCAGGGCCCCAAACACTCCTTCCAGGTGAAACAGCGATTTACTTGTACTTCTTGCAATTTAGTATACTGTATTCGTTGCTCACTATGCGGTCTCTTCTACATTGGGTAGACCAAACACAGATTGTGTGACCGCTTTGTGGAACACCTCCGTTCAGTCCGTAAGCGTGATCCTAAGTTTCCGGTCGCCTGTCACTTTAATTCTCTGCTCTACTCCCACTTTGATCGCTCTGTCCTCGGCCTCTTACACTGTTCCAATGAAGCTCAACGCAAGCTCGAGCAACAGCACCTCATCTTTCGATTAGGCACTTTACAGCCTTCTGGACTCAACATGAAGTTCAACAATTTCAGACCATAACCTATTTTTTTCCACATGGCAGCTGTTGATGATTCTGCCTCTTTACACCTCTTCCAGACTCATCTATTGTTTCTTCACTTGTCCCATTACCATCTCCTTTTGCTTTGTACAATCATACCTTTTGTCATTTAATCACTCCTGCCTTCCACCCCATCACAGACCTTCCCTTTTGTTCTTTCTCCCCCCTTTCCCTGCCCCTGCACTTGCTTAAAATCTGTTACATCTCTAATTTTTTCCAGTTCTGACGAAAGGTCATCAACCTGAAACGATAACTCTGTTTCTCTCTCCACAGATGCTGCCGGATTTGCTGAGTATTTTCAGCATTTTCTGGTTTTATTTCAGATTTCCAGCATCCGCAGTATTTTGCTTTTGTATTTTCTAGTTTTATTGCTGGAACGTGGCTTTTAAAAGGGAATTGAATACGTACCTGGAGGAAAAAAAATTGCAGGGCTATGGGGAAAGGGTGGGGGAGTGGAACTAGCTGAATTGTTCTTGCAGAGAGCCGGCACGGGCTCGAGGGGCCGAATGGCCTCCTACTGTGCTGTGACGATTCTATGATTCTACAATTCTGTAACACTAATGTTGGTTAACTGCGATTCATATGTAAATGAGGAGCATTCGACACATAATGCATAGGTGTGAAACCCTTTTGTTCTGACAACCCTGCAGCTGCTGTGACTGGCTATCGTCCTCTCTATCCCAGAACCGAGATTGCAATGTAGCAGCTGATCAGTTGGCTGCGATGTCCTACCAGCATATTGCCTAAACCAACTCGATTCTCCTGGTGATAGAAGCCTGTGTCCAGTTTTTATGAGTCTATGATTCTGCCACCAGGAGAATCGAGTTGGTTTAGGCAATATGCTGCTAAGGGAGCTGGATTTTGTTGTGTAAATGCTGGAGGCCACCCTATGAATATCAGTCTCCCAGAATCCAAAGTGAACGAGCATCAGTGCAAAAGCACCTTGAGAGAATTTATCTCTTGGTTAGTAATTCTGCTTAGAAAACTTGGTTTGTATTAAAGTGGCACAGTTTTGAAGATCACAACATTCCAGCTGATCATAAGAACATAACATAAGAATTAGGAGCAGGAGTAGGCAATACGGCCCCTCGAGCCTGCAATAAGATCATGGCTGATCTTCGACCTCAACTCCACTTTCCCACTCGATCCCCGTATACTGTAGTCCAAAAATCTACCGCTCTCGGCCTTAAATATATTCAATGACTCAGCATCCACAGCCCTTTGGGGTAGAGAATTCCAAAGATTCACAACCCTGAGTGAAGTAATTCCTCCAGATTTCAGTCTTAAATGGCCGACCCCTTATCCTGAGACTATGCCTCCGAGTTCGAGACTCTCCAGCCAGGGGAAACAACCTCTCGGCATCTACCCTGTCAATCCCCTTCAGAATCTGTTATGTTTCAATGAGATAATTCTCATTCTTCTAAACTCCAGAGAGTATAGACCCAATCTACTCATTCTCTCTCATCCCAGGGATCAATCTAGTGAACCTTCGTTGCACCGCCTCCAAGGCATGTATGTCCTTTCTCAGATAAGCAGACCAAAACTGTGCACAGTACTCCAGGTGTGGTCTCACCAAAGCCCTGTACAATTGTAGTAATACTTCCTTATTTTTGTATTCCAACCCCCTTGCGGGGTGGGTAATTGCTTGCTGTACCTGCATGCTAGCTTTCTGTGTTTCCTGTACGAGGACACCTAAATCTCTCTGAACACCAACATTTAACAGTTTCTCACCATTTAAAAAATATTCTGTTTTTCTATTCTTCCTACCAAAGTGAATAACCTCACATTATACCCCATCTGCCACCTTATTGCCCACTCACTTAATCAGTCTATATCCCTTTGCAGGCTCTTTGTGTCCTCCTCACAGCTTACTTTCCCACCTAGCTTTGTATCATCAGCAAACCAGGATACATTGCACTCGGTCCCTTCATCTAAGTCATTAATATAGATCATAAATAGCTGAGGCCCAAGCACTCCACTTGGGGCACCCCACTAGTTATAGCCTGCCAACCAGAAAATGACCCATTATCCCTACTCTCTGTTTTCTGTCTGTTAACCAATCCTCTATCCATGCTAATATATTACCCCCAACCTCATGAGCCCTTATCTTGCGTAGCAACCTTTTATGTGGCACCTTATCGAATGCCTTTTGGAAATCCAAATATACTACATCCACTGGTTCCCCTTTATCTGCCCTGCTACATCCTCAAAAAACTCTATTAAATTTGTTAAACACGATTTCCTTTTCATAAAACCATGTTGACTCTGCCTATCAATCAGCTGTGATGCTGTCATCCTGAACCTGCTGCTGAACTAATAACCAAGTAAATAAATATTTTAAGCATAAATACAAAGCAGTGAGCAACGTATCTAAACTGAGGCCGTTTCTTGAAGTAGAAGCACTACACAGACAGAACATCACATTGCCTGTTCAGTCTGGTTTAAAACCATCAGATTGTTAACACCATTTAGTTTTAATATTCATTACAAACAACTGGAAAGTGCCAAGATTATTTACAAGAACAGCCGAGATAAAATGACTGCATTTTGTTGTGCAAAGTGTTTATTTTCTTCAAAGGCTCCATTATATAACAGTTTGAGGTCAATAACTCAATGGACCAAAGCTCAAAAACATTCTCCACAGTGTCAAGTTACATATCTGAGCAGGTTATATATGTAGCACTTTTTCAGTTATTTTTGCCCCTCCAGTTTTTGAACTATTTCCTCATGTGGGGGGTAAATGCTGACATGCACTGGTTGGGCTGAATGGCCTGTTTCTGTGTTGTAACTTCTTTGTATTTCTATTTCTCTCCTGACAGCAATGACTCATACAATGTACAGTTCCACAGCAACTGGTTGCCTTCCAGTGCATATTCTTCATATGTGACCCTAGGTAGAGTCATAGAGTTATACAGCACAGAAAGAGGCCCTTCGGCCCATCGTGTCCGCACCGGCCATCAAGCCCTATCTATTCTAATCCCATTTTCCAGCACTTGGTCCGTAGCCTTGTATGTTATGGCGTTTCAAGTGCTCATCTAAATGCTTCTTGAATGTTGTGAGGGTTCCTGCCTCTACCACCCTTTCAGGCAGTGAGTTCCAGATTCCAACCACCCTCTGGGTGAAAAAGTTTTTCCTCAAATCCCCTCTAAACCTCCTGCCCCTTACCTTGAAACTATGCCCCCTGGTTATTGACCCCTCTACTAAGGGGAAAAGTTCCTTTCTATCTACCCTATCTATGCCCTCATAATTTTGTACACCTTAATCAGGTCCCCCCCTCAGCCTTCTCTGCTCTAAGGAAAACAACCCCAGCCTGTCCAGTTTCTCTTCATAGCTGAAGCGCTCCAGCCCAGGTAATATCCTGGTGAATCTCCTCTGCACCCTCTCCAATGCAATCACATCCTTCCTATAGTGTGGCGATCAGAACTGCACACAGTATTCCAGCTGTGGCCTAACTAGCGTTTTGTACAGCTCCATCATAACCTCCCTGCTCTTATATTCTATGCCTCGGCTAATGAAGGCAAGTATCCCATATGCCTTTTTAACCACCTTATCTACCTGTCCTGCTGCCTTCAGGGATCGATGTACATGCACTCCAAGGTCCCTCTGATCCTCTGTCCTTCCTAGGGTCCTACCATTCATTGTGTATTCCCTTGCCTTGTTAGTCCTCCCAAAATGCATCACCTCACACTTTTCAGGGTTAAATTCAGGTAGTAAGTGTTGGTGAACTATTGAACCAACAGCCACGCACAACCCTGTGCGTTAGTTTGAACTTATTCCAATGTCTTTTTCTCACAACTTGATGACAGTTTCGGTAAACAAACCACATCTTTTATAAAGTGAAACACATGTTTTTTTACTCTCTGCTGCACTCAGTTAGTGTAGCCCAGGTCCAACCATCAACCCTATTGACGATAAATTGCTTACTGGAGAATACATAGCATGCCCCCTACATTGTCTGTCAACGTGAAAGGTGGAAAATATTCGCAACACCAGGCCACTTTCTGCAGGCTAAACTACTGTCCTGATTTATTTACAAATAATTTAACATGATGAGTCCAGATCTTGCTGGAGCGGGGCATCTCATGGCATACGCCATTAGTTCAACTTTTTCCTGCAAACATTATTTGTGCCCTAACCTGCTGGTTGTGGGAGCAGTTAACGGTGCGGCAAGGGCAACGGACCACCTGGGACCTAGTGAACGGCAGGACCAACAGTCTTAACCAATGAGATTTAAGGACTGAGAAAGAAACAGAGGAACAATGGAAAAGGAGGGCGAATTAGAGTCAGATCAGGTACAGAAAGAGAAATAAAGAGAGAGGGAAAGAAAGATTGGATTGAGAGAGAGAGGAAAACAGAGACAGAAAGGAAAAGTACGAAAAAATAAATAAATTTAAAATCTCCACAATTTACTACCAGTAGGAATGGGACCCCACAGTTTAAATTGTTCACTTTCTGGGCCAGAGAGGTTGATTGCCAGTCATTAACAATTATCACATCATTAAAAGGGCACTTACGCTGTTAATTACTAGACTTAACTTTCTGTCGTGAGTTTAATGGGCAAGTAATGTGCAAATCCAACAAGTTCTTCAAATAACAGGGAGGCTGAGGGCAAGATGCTGTTTGTGTGAAGCAAACAACTGAGTGGCAGAAATCGAGCAGCAAGTTCAGGAGATTCGCAACTTATGGCGTATCTCGTAATCCCCTGAATTTGCTGGCTGATTTGCGCACTAATAATGGCGTGCATCGTTCACATGCCGCTATTTTTCCAGCAAGTTCCGGTCCGATAACAATCAGAGATGACATGGTAGTCTACCAAATGCTGCACCTCTAACTTTTGAATCTCACTGGCCCCCCACCCACCCCGCAATGAAGTGAAACTTGATTAATTTATGAACAACGCTCCCTGGTCCTTGGAAATGCAACATCTTAAGTCCCTCATTTTGCACCTAGCTTCCATTTTATCCCTCTTTTACTGCTGCTTTTAAAAACAAAACCAAAGGCAGAAATTCCAATTTTTGTCACACACACACACTTTCCAGCATGGATTACTTGGTTAGTGATTAATCCTCCCAAGAAGAGAGGTGCTGAGGCCAATTCTAATTCCTCTACGGCTGCTCGAGCTGAGATCAGTTAACTCAGTGTAGCCCAGGAATCAAACCTGGAACTTTGTTGGTCTGTACGGCTCAATACCACATTCGGAAGTGCTTTTACCAACTAAGCCATCAGAGGAGCAGCTGTGTGTCATTTTTTGGCAGTATTTACATGTACATATATGAACATATGAAAACAAAGACAGGAAAAGACCATTTGGCGAATCAAAACCCACCGCAACCCGACATGATACGTCCTGTGTATCACTGACTCACCACAATCTCCTGGGAGATGGAAAAAAATTGAAGCCTAATTTAGGAAAAACTGGGACCTTCTCCACCGATTCTAAGGCAATCAAGCAAAATTCTCGGAATCTGCATTAACTCATAAACCCTTCTAATTCCAGATAACCTGCAGTTTACCCCCTAGAACTAGAAGAACTGTAATTGTGAGTTGCTTTTTAAAGCTATGGGTCATTACATGCAAGTTTCTGTATATGTGTGTTTACTTGGACAGCTTCAGTGATACTGAACTGAAGTACATTCATGGGTGGGGCATAATTTACATTTTGTGGCTTAAAAACAGAAATGACTAAATGGTAAATGCACATTTTATTTTCATGAGATTGTGGTAAGTAATTACGAAAGACTACACCTCCAGGTTCTTTAAGGATGGCAGCCCACAACCTTATCTGATTTGCCACCACCCTTAAACGTACCCAGTGCCCTTTTAGTAGAGAAATACTCAGTATCCTTTTGCACATAGCCAACACCTTTATTTTCTGCCCTAGATTTTGAGAAAATATACTTTGAGACAACCGTTAACCTATAAAAATTCACAGTATAGCTCCCCTGATGGCTCAGTGCGTAATTTATTGTGTGGTGTGGTACTGAGAAGAGAAAAGTCCCAGATTTGAACCCTGGGCTGTTTTGATTTAGCTAATCTCTGGGGCGATGGTAGGGGCACTATACAATTTGGCTAAGAGTACCTGAGCTAGGCAGAGAAGCAAGAAAAGCAGTGAGATTCCTTCTCCTGATCTCTGCTGGAAAGTGCATGTATGGACAGTGGATTAAGATAGGAATTGGGCTTGGTTATGGCGGGCCCACGGTGGAATAGCCTGTTGACACTAGATTCACACAAGTTGCATGGCCACTTTAGTGAGGTAGTGCAGAGCTGCCAGATTCATAATGGGAGAGAAAATTGGGAGGGGCACAGGAAATCTAAATAAACAGTTTACACTGAATGTGACAACTGGATATGTCGATAACTTAATCCTGGGTTTAATTTAGGCAGTGCAATATATAACTGTAAAATGAATAGACTGATGATCATGAAAACCATTATGGCAGTTCTTGATAGCATCAATTGATTAATAACCAGTAAATAATTCTTCATGATCTAGTGACCTGGTTAAAATGGGCCAGGATGTGTCAGTGATAGCTTGTCACTTCTGAACATATCACATCATGGTATCCCTAACCCTTGCTGAGCATTTCTCTTCTTTCTTATAGCCACATATATGGGCAGATTTTCCTTTTTCCTCGACCTGGGGCTACTGCATTGCCTAAGCGGCAAATACAGGAAAATCAGGCGAGGGGCATACATGCCCCTAAAAGGGCTTGCCCAATTTTCCATTCACCCTCTTAAATAGAAGAATAATCAAGTGAGCTCCCATACCAACATGGATTCCTCCCCACCTGATTTTCTTGTATAGGCAATCCAATAGCTGCAGGAACAGGAATATCTGCACCACACTGTTCTAAGCGAGAGCGGGACCAGCGAGAGCGGCGGGGGTAAAAAGGAGCGGTGACCCGATACCCGAGACCAGAGCGAGAGCGGCGAGGATAAAAGGAGCAGGATCGAAGGAGAGAGCGCAAAAAAATCAAGGAGTGATGTCACAGGACAGCAGGTAGGTGATTGGTTGGTGAGTATTAACCTTTTTTTTCTCTAACCTAGGACAGCGGTTTAAACTAGGACCGGGAAACTATAACGTACTATATTAAATTATAGCTTAACTAGTTAAACTAATTAATATAACTATAAATAATCGTTGAATAAAGACTTTAACTAATTAAATAAATAAAATAAGGCTAGACTAAGATATGGCAGGGCAGGTTGTTTGTCTGGACTGCAGTATGTGGGAGTTTGTGGACGGCGAGACTGTCCCGAGCAAACACGCCTGCAGGATATATCGCCATCTCGAATCTCTCTGGTTCAGAGTCATTGAGCTGGAGTGCAAGTTGGAGACACTCCGACACATAAGGGACGGGGAGGAATTTCTGGACAGTTTTATCCAGAATACAGTCACACCCCAGAGGAAAGCACAGGTTCAGGAAAGGGAGAGTGTGACTGTCAGGGAGCCGGGTAGCAGGGATTTAGGAGAGGTTGAGAAGGAGGTCCTGCAGACACCAGTCCTGTCCAACAGGTACAATGTACTCGCTACCTGTAAGGACAAGGAGAAAGACTTCAGGGAGGACAGCCACAATGCACCGTGGCTCAGAAGGCTGTCCAAGGTGGGGGGGAGAGGTGGGAGAGCAGAATAGAAATGTGGTAGTGATAGGGGGCTCTATAATTAGGGGGATAGATAGCGTCTCTTCAGCCAAGAACGAGAATCCCGAAGGGGAGGGACATTGCCAGGGTAAGGGATATCTCATGGCGGCTGGAGGGGAACTTGGAAAGGGAGGGGGTAAATCCAGTTGTCGTGGTCCATGTTGGAACAAACGACATAAGTAGGAACAGGGAGGAGGTCCTGCTGAAAGAGTATCAGAAGTTAGGCTCTAAATTAAAAAGCAGGACCTCGAAGGTAATAATCTCTGGATTATTGCCCGAGCCACGTGCAAATTGGCATAGAAGCAGACAGATCAGGAGAATTAACACATGGCTAAAGGGCTGGTGTGGGAAAGAGGGGTTCCTTTTCATGGGACATTGGCACCACTTCTGGGACAGGAAGGAGCTGTACCGATGGGACGGGCTCCACCTGAACCGGGATGGGACCCGTGTCCTAGCGGAAAGGGTAAATAGGAAGGTGGCAAAGCCTTTAAACTAGTAAGAGGGGGGGAGGGATCTACAAGAAACGTAACCAGCCTAAATATAAATAAAACAGGAAATGGGAGCATAGGAAAGAGTAAAGGAAGGGAGGACATTGATGGCAAGGGAATAAATAGAGTTATAGAACAGGAGTCTAAAAAGATGGTTAAACATAAAGTGAGAGGAAATCCTATTAAAAATGAGTTAAACTGTTTGTACAGCAATGCACACAGTGTCTGTAATAAAACAGGGGAGCTAGAGGCAATCATGTGTTACGAGGAACCAGATATAGTCGGGATTACTGAGACATGGCTACAAAAAAATCAGGACTGGGAATTAAACATTGCAGGGTATAGCATAATTAGAAAAGATAGTGAGGGAAAAACAGGAGGTGGAGTAGCTGTACTTATTAGGGATAACATAACGGCAGTAGAAAAAAGTGACGCAGCTATCAACAAGACAAAAATAGAATCCATATGGATAGGGATAAAAAGATATTAAAGGATCAATCACACTAATAGGTTTGGTCTACAGACCACCTAATAGTGGAAGGGAGGTGGAAGAAGAAATATGCAAACAAATTAGGGAAATGAGTAAAAAACATAGAATAATAATCATGGGGGATTTCAACTACCCCGATATTAATTGGACAGAAGAGATAGGTCAACGGAATGAAGTTCCTACAATGTGTACAGGACTCCTTTCAAACCCAAAATGTAAAAAGCCCAACAAGGGAGGATTCACTATTGGATCTAGTAATGGGGAATGAACCAGAGCAGATAAGAGAAGTAAAAGTAGGGGAACATCGAGGCAATATTGACCATAATATAATATGCTTTAAGATGATAATTGAGAAGGACACAAGTATGATGAAAACCAGGTTAATAGATTGGAAAAAAAGCTGAATTTCAAGGGCTGAGAATAGAACTTGGGGAAATAAAATGGGCAACAATATTGGCAAACAACAATGGGAAACATTTAAAACGGTGTTCAACAGAGTGCAGGAAAATATATTCCGCTAAAAGGAAAGAACAAACTAAACACTAATGAGACTCCATGGATGAATAAAGCCATAAGGGAACAATTGAGGGTAAGGAAAGAGGCATACATTAAGTACATGGACAGCAGGGGAGAGCATGATAAGGGAGAATACGAAGAGGTTAGGAGAGAAGTCGAAAAACAATTTGGAAGACAAAGAGGAACTATGAAATTAAATTTTCAAGGAACATCAAACAAAATAGTAAAAAAATTTACAAGCACATCAATAAAAAAGGAAGGTTGAGATGGGAATAGGGCCACTAAGTGATGGACAGGATAATACCACAGGTAACAATAGAGATATGGCAGAAATATTAAATATTTTTTTTGCCTCAGTATTTACCAGGGAGATAAAATAGGTGGACATGACATTGGATGATGAGATTAGTAATGAGATAAGTGCATTTAAAATAAAGAGGGGGTATATTAAATAAACTAATCAAACTTAAAGAGGATAAAACCCCTGGTCCGGATGGATTGCATCCATGCATTTTAAAAGAATCTAGGGAAGAGGTAGCAGAGGCATTACTAAACATACTTAATAATTCGTTAGAAAAAGGTGTAGTGCCAGAAGATTGGCGGATAGCTAACGTAATACCTATATTCAAGAAGGGGGATAAAACATGTCCAGGGAATTATAGACCAGTCAGCTTAACATCGGTGGTAGGAAAAATAATGGAATCCCTACTAAAGGAGAAAATAGAAGAACATCTAGAAACCAAAAATATAAGGAATAATCATCATGGATTTCAAAAGGGAAAGTCTTGCTTGACCAACCTCATTGAATTATTGAAGAGATAACAGAGAGAGTAGACAATGGCAATGCAGGAGATGTAATTTATCTAGATGTTCAAAAGGCCTTCGATAAGGTACCCCATAATAGACTGATGAACAAGGTCAGAAAATGCGGAGTCAGGGGACAAGTAGCAGAATGGATAACTAGCTGGCTTCAAGGCAGAAAGCAGAGAGTAGGGGTAAAGGGTAGCTATTCACAGTGGTAGAAGGTGGGTAGTGGTGTGCCACAAGGATCAGTGCTGGGACCACTGTTGTTCACAATTTAGACTTGGGAATCAAAAACACAATTTCTAAATTTGCGGATGACACCAAATTGGGGAGGGGGATAGTCAATACTGAGGAAGACTGCAACAACTTACAGGAGGACATTAATAAACTTGCAGAATGGGCATATAATTGGCAAATGAAGTTCAGCACAGGTAAATGTGAGGTATTACATTTTGGTAGAAAGAATAAGGAGGTCACTTATTACTTGGAGGGTGCGAGTCTGGGTGGGGTAGAGGAGCAAAGGGATCTGAGTACAAATACACAAATCACTAAAAGTAAAGACACAGGTTAATAAGGCCATTAAAAAAAGCAAGCCAAGCACTAGGGTTTATTTCTGGAGGGATAGAATTGAAAAGTAGGGAAGTTATGCTAAACCTGTATCGAACCTTGGTTAGACCACACTTAGAGTACTGCATACAATTCTGGTCGGCATATTATAAAAAGGATATAGAGGCACTGGAGAGGGTGCAGAGAAGATTTACAAGGATGATACCAGAAATGCGAGGGCATACCTATCAGGAAAGGATGAACAGGCTGGGTCTCTTTTCTCTTGGAAAAAAAAGGCTGAGGGTGACCTAATAGAGGTCTTTAAAATTATGAAAGGTTTTGATAAGAGTGGATAGAGAGAGAATGTTTCCACTTGTGGGGAAGAGCATAACTAGAGGCCATCAATATAAGATAGTCACCAAGAAATCCAATAGGGAATTCAGAAGAAACTTCTTTACCCAAAGAGTGGCGAGAATGTGGAACTCACTACCACAGGGAGTGGTTGAAGGAAGAAGTATAGATGCATTTAAGGGGAGGCTGGACAAGCATATGAGGGAGAAGGGAATAGAGGGTTATGCTGATAGATTTAGATGAGGAAAGACGGGAGGAGGCTCGAGTGGAGCATAAACGCCGGCGTGGACTGGTTGGGCCGAATGGCCTGTTTCTGTGCCGTATATCCTATGTACTCTAAATTTACTACAAATGATAATGAGCCATCATTCCGTGTCGTGACAGATTTACCATATGCTTGAATTTGGTCTGCTACAATTCATTCTAGTATACAGCAGTTAAAAAAAAAATAAAGCACCTATAAAATGGGAAATATAACATTTACAGAAACAAACCCCTCCCCTACCAAAAATAAGTCATTACCACACTTATGTTTGAGGTTATGCTCCAATGAGGTAAAAAGTCTCGGCTAGTTGTAAAAAAGAAGAGAAATGGACAAGGTTAGGAATGCAGTAATGTGACATGTTCAGAAGTCACAAGCTACCACTGACATGTTCTGGCCCGTTTTAACCAGGTCATGAAGAATTATTTACTGGCTAATAGTCTACTGCTGTTATCAAAACTGCCAGAAGGGTTTTCTTAATAACTAGCCCATTAAGCTTTACAGTTAACTCCACAGTAAACAAAAGAATTGCAAATTTTTGTGGGTGGTGCTGCAGATCAATCCAATCTAGTCCCATTTTTTAATCTAATTTATTAGTCTAATATGGTGTTATAGGTACTGGACAATTTGAAAAGGCTGAAAATGACCAGACGGGGATTGCAAACGTTAATAAAATTGAAGCGCTACTTTATTGACATGTCAGGTGCTTGGATACAATAACTGAACAAACCAGAAACAACAACAACTTGCTTTATATAGCACCTTTAAAGTAGTAAAACGTCCCAAGGGAGCTTCACAGGAACGTTATCAAACAACATTTAACACCAAGCCACATAAGTAGATATTAGGGCAGATGACCGAAAGCTTGGTCAAAGATGTAGGTTTTAAGGAGCAACTTAAAGAAGGAAAGAGAGATAGAGAGGCAGAGAGTTTTAAGGAGGGAATTCCAGAGCTTAGGGCCAATGCAGCTGAAGGCACCATGTCACACAATGCACTCCTAGATGATGAAGTGAACCACAAATCGATTAAAGCCAGTCGTGCTTTTGGAAGTCTCCATGTGATGATGTGGGATAAAAGGGGCATTAAACTGGCAACAAAACATAAGGGCCCATATTTTCCGATCGCAGGCCTCCCGCGGGCGGAGGCCTGTGACCTGGAAAAATCTGCGCCCTTACCTGAGGGCTCCCGGGATGCACACACTTCCGATGCTGGGCCTCACCAAACTGCAAGTGCGCAGGGCCCACGTATCCCAGAGCATGTAGTTCGCAGCGTCCCTGGGATCACGTGTGCCATGGGGAGCCAATCACAGACGGGAATCTCCCTTCATACATTTGACAGGCAGACCTGTCAAATATATTAATGGAGATCAATGAAAAAACATAGTAAAACTTTAAATAAGTTTTTTTTTTAAATCATATTTTTAAAATGACTTGAAATTACAATAAATTAAGTAATTTAAACAAAAATTTAATTTTTTGAAAAAAGTAATAAAGTATTTTACAGGGCTAAAAATAAACGTACCTTTTTTGAAAGTAAATTTTTTTTTACTTTTTTCAACTCTCATCCTGGTAAAAGCAGGCCTTACGCTTTTATCAGGCGTAAGAATTGTAAGGGTTTTCTGCGGCGGAGGGTCTCCAAAAAGCGGAACTATCCGCCCGCAGAGGCCCTTCTCCTGGGCAGCCGGAGGATCTGTCAAGAGCTTTCTTGACAGATCGGAAATGGTGGTTTTCAAGCGCATGCGCTGAGCATGCCTGAAACCGGCATTTCCGATGTCCCTACACAGCGCGTACCCACCCGTAGGGATCGGAAAATCCGGGCCAAGGTCTACAAGGCAATAGTTATAACATCCTTACTGTATGTGTGCAATAGCTGATTCACTTACAGTCGCCACAGTAGAAAACGCAAACATTTCCACCTAGGGTGGCTCAGAAAGATCATGGAAATTCAAGGGTGGCATAAGATTCTGTACACAGGTCCTCAGAGAGCAAGTATGCCAGGCATAGAGGCAATGATAGTAAAGGTACAGCTAAGGTGAGCTGGTTTCCTAGTCAGAATGTCTGATACTAGACTGCCGATGAAGGTATTCTATGTTGCACGGACACTTGGTAAATACTCATGTCGTGGTCAATTCAAAAGATATAAGGGTTGCCTAAGGAACAATCTAAAAAAGTGTGGCATCTCAACTGATACATGGGAGCATGATGCTTGTGACAGGAAGAAGTGGCAAAAGATGATTCACGATGGCAAAGCTTGAAGAAAGATGTACCCAGCTAGCCGAGGAAAAGAGAGCCTGAAGGAAATCAAGGAAAATCAGCTCTTATGTCAATCTGACATCTGACAGGTGTGGGAAAATATTCATCGCAAAATTCAGATTTTAGAGTCATATGACAGCCCACAGCCTGCATTAAATTGGAGCTGAATCATAGGCTGTCATTATCTACAATGACGAACAAGCCATCATCAGTAATCCCTCCCAAAATTGGGTACTCATTAGTTAACGGCAAGATACAGCAGAAGAGCTCAATATATTTGCCACAAGCCCACCATTTTGGTGTGATGGTGGTTGCTTGATTGACTTTTACTTCCTGGAACAATGCAGATTCCTTCAGGACTGTTGTGACCATCAAACCCAGGATTCACATACAGAACTCTATCCAAATCTTGCTGCCTGCTTAAAGCAATGAAGCATTCAAAATGTATGTTCCTGAAGCGGTCCAGTGATAAAGCTATGCCCAGAAATGTCTACAGCCAGGTGCCTACAGAGGACAAGTCTCATATTGGCTCCAGTAGGAATTTCTCTCAGTGTATAAGGAAAGTAAATGCCAGTAGCTGCAGGGCTAAGATAAGCATTTTCCTTCTCGAAGTAATTTTTTATGTGTAATATGGCATTAGGTCACTTAAGGTAGGGAGCATCAATATATTAGTATTTATTTTTGATCTCTTTTCCATTCCCTTTTCTCTCCTTCTCATGTTAATTTCCTTAATTGGGATAAATTAGGTTGTCCTGCCCACAAATGCCATTCAATAATCAATGTGCCAAACACAGCACTTTCATTGGGGTAGCAAGGAGCACAGATTTGAATTCCATTAAGGGCTAATAGGAGTGGTTATTATCCTGTGTACCATACAAAGGCCAAGATGTCTTAAACCTGTTATACAAGAGATGGCATTTTACTGACATAATGGAGTTCACAAATTTAACTACTGGGCCAGTTATATAAATTTGTGCAGCTGGAATAAAAATCAAGGTGAGGGAAGAACAGATTTCAGCAAGTGTAATAGAGCTGTGAACTAGAAATATGTCAAACTCCTGCCATGTTCATAAAGGAATTTATCAGGCACAATCTCTATTCAGAGTGAGGCTGACAATAAATATTCCCACAGTTAGCATTATTCCAGTAGAACAGTAACAGTAATGTGCAAATCATCTAACATTGGCAGCACCTTTGAGCACCAGTGATAAGGAGCACCCTCTGGAGCTGATTACCATGTTTTCATGTTTTCATTTTATATCTGTACTATTAGATCTCAGAAGTCTGCACTAGTTGATATGAGCGGAGTAGAGTCACACTGATACTTGTATAAGCATGGTATTAGAATTATATTGAAGTTCCCTAAAACAAAATAACTTGGGAGTAGATGTGTGAATAACCTGCCTAGCTTAGTTTGGAAATACTACTTCCAGAAACAGTGTCTGATTTAAGTAATATACTTTTAATTTAAAGGAATAGGTGTTCTCAACTGTTCTGTTATTACTACTCCTACTGATGCTGTTGAGGGAGCTCACAGGGTCATGCCTTATGAATTTTTGTAATCAATATAATCATTTAACAACATCCACAAGGTTGCTGTGAGATCTTACCTGCAAGTGTGGAACAAGCTCAAAGAAGAGCCGGAGAGCCTGCTGGGCAAACAGAGTAGGTGCATCCTTTCCCTCTCCAGATTGGGACTGAAGTACAACCTTAAGAAGGCTAAGACGGAGCTCAGAGTTCTTTCGCAGGCAGGAAGGTTCACAGTACAGATACTTGAAAAATGGTGCCATCATTAGCACAATGGGTGCCTTTAGCCTTTAATAAATATTCACAGAAAATTGTACATTTTAAATATCTCTACAATTTAAACAATGCCAGACTATCAGGTCTACACTAAAATCTGCTTTGTCCTTTTTTATTTGTTTGTATTTTTCTCCTTTATTATAGTCTCCCTGCACCACACTCAGTGTTCCTTCTGCAAGAAGACAAACAGCTGTCCAGCTCCTACACCTCTGGAAATGGCCTGCTGTAACCAATTGATAGGAGGAGCACGAGACAGGCCCAAGATGATGTTCTACCTTTCCCTGCTGACAGGTACTCGTCAGCACTCAACAACTCCCCCAGCAAAGGGTCAGCCAAGATCAAGAGCTCAGCAGGTGAAGAATCACAGACACGTACCCACATGCCACCACTCTTCGATATAGTACATTGGTACACTAAGGTGGTGTGCTACTGGACAGCCATTAAATATTTTATTTTTAACTTATACAACTGTTCTGTTACTATTACATATTTTAAACCAAAGTTACTCTCGATAATAGATGTTTTGTTTTTGAAATAACATTTTTACCTCTTTAGAGGCTGTTGAAAAATAGCAGATATCTGCTGAAGGAGAAATGGCCAGCTATCAGGTCTGTTCTCCAATACAACAATATAAGGGTGTGGAGGGTTCCTGTAACAAAACACAACACTATTAACAGAAGGGATACTTCACAAGCCAGGTCTCCAATAAAATATCTTATTTAAAGTTCACAATACTGGCTATTTTAAAAATAAAATCAAAAAATTTGCAGTCAGATCATTTTATTTATAAAGCTATAAACAAATATACACAAATAAAGTAAGTAGGTCAACAAACTTTGGGTGAGGCAATTTTAGTAAATGTTCCTTATTAAACATAGAAACATAGAAACATAGAATCTAGGAGCAGGAGTAGGCCATTCGGCCCGTCGAGCCTGCTCCACCATTCAATACGATCATGGCTGATCATCCAAGTCCAGTACCCTGTCCCTGCTTTAATCCCCACAGTACACATATCCCACCCTACCCCCGTAACCCCACGTATTTAATTCCCCCTAACATATCCCATCCTATCCCCATAACCCCACATATTTAATCCCCCCCTAACACTAAGGGTCAATTTATCATAGCCAAATCAACCTAACCCGCACATTTTTGGACTGTGGGAGGAAACCGGAGCACCCGGAGGAAACCCACGCAGACACAGGGAGAATGTGCAAACTCCACACAGACAGTCACCCGAGGTCAGATTCGAACCCGGGTCTCTGGCGCTGTGAGGCACCAGTGCTAACCACTATGCCACCGTGCTACTAAGGCTGACGTCCTCTATAATGTATTTATATTGTGTGAGTTCATAAGTTTGTATTTGAATAGCAAAAAAAAATTGACATTAAGTAACTGAATCAACCATCTCCAATTGATCCAACAGACGATGAACAGACAGCAGACAGAGCTCAGTATTTTCTTCCATATCAAAATCATTGCCAACATATTCCTTCTGCTTCAATTTATTCCAATACATATTTTCACATTATCTAAAAATTCAGTTAAATGTGCTGTTCTGAGAAATATTAAATAGTTAGGTTCTTCACCGGTGTACCTTTCTCCCATGTTTAACATCATTGAAGCCAAACATGAAGCTGAATGAATGTGTGCATAACTCTGCTTTTCCTATTCAAAAGCAGTGAAAGCAGACAGCCATGCTAATGTGGTCTGTTCACATTGCTCTCAAGAGTTTTCTCTTTGCTGCACTGGATGTTACATTGTAATTGGGGTGCTGGGATTTTAATGTCAATAACAAGGTGTTGGAAACAATTAAGTAGAACGAGTAAAAATCTCACCACGGATTCCTAAATTTATGGCTTGTGAGCGTGAGAAATCATGCCTAGTGTGGCTGATTAAATTGTTCATTCCTTGATTGATGTTCATACCAGGTAGTGTAAGCCTAGCTTTATTGAGTCAAGCCCTAAGGTGATGAAGTTTAACATGATGTGGAGATGCCGGTGTTGGACTGGGGTGGACAAATGTGAGAAGTCGCACAACATCAGGTGATAGTCCAACAGTTTTATTTGAAATCACAAGCTTTCGGAGCGCTGCTCCTTCACCTGACGAAGGAGCAGCGCTCCAAAAGCTTGTGATTTCAAATAAAACTGTTGGACTATAACCTGGTGAAGTTTAACATATCAGCGAATGATCCTCGGACTCCACCTCAGCACTGACTAGTCTGACTCTTAGTGAGGTATATTTACGGATCAAGATAAACAGGCAACCAGATGTTAGTATTTTTCTCAATCCATCTTTTAGTTCCATCCAGTTCTCACCCCTCCCTTTAAGTTTTCTTACAGAATCGCTACTCATCTGTCTTCTTACTCTACTGCCACTACCCTAGGCCTGAATACCCTGGAGTAAATCTAAAATAACTTTCTGTACCTCTCTCAGCATTCTCCGAAGTGCCCATCGAGGCGCCCGTCCCTGCTTCCTTGTGAGAAGCAACCCCAAATGCCCCATCCTCATCTCTCTCTCTCTCTCTCTCTGACCTTCCTGCTGGGGGCTAACACGGGCAACCTTGTCCCCATCCCATTTGCTCCATCCATCAATGCCCCCTGGACTCTGCCAGTAGATCAACAATCACCGTCCCCTCCGCGTTTAACTCCAGAATTATCTGTTCATTCGCATACAAGGCCTTTGCCATTCACAACCTTATTGTGGACAACTGCACTGACATCCTGACTTTGATGGAAACTAGGGTTCTGGTTATGTAACTGGACTAGTAATCCAGAGACCTGGACTAATAATCCAGAACATACATGTTCAAATCCCACTATTCTAGTTTGAGAATTTGAATTCAGTTTTAAAAAATCTTGTCGTTAAAAACCCAACTTGTTCATTAATGTCCGATAGGGAAGGAAACCCATAACTGGCCTGGCCTATATATGATTCCAGTCCCATAAAAACGTGGCCCTCTGAAGTGGCCTCACAAGCCACTCATTTGTATCGAACTGCTGCAAAGAATAAAACACCCTCCCTAACAGCACCTTGTGGGAACACCTTCCTCACACTGACTACACCGGATAAAGGTCCACTAGGCCCAGGGCAACTAGGAATGGACAATAATTGATGGACTGTCAGTGCCGCCCACATACCGAGAATGATACCTTTTTTTTTTAAAAAGGGTCACGGGTGGCGACAGGTTGCACCTAACTGAAGGCTCCCAGTCTGGCTATACTTTGCACCATCTGCAGCCCCCTCTAACTCCCCCCCGAAAACATCACAGTGGCAGTATGGCCCTTATCACCAAGTATCACCTTATTAACTCCCCCTACTACTCAGGCACCTTCTCCTCCTTTGAGCCACTCACCTTGTTTTACCATTCTCTACTGCCCCTCACCCCACCCCAAATTTTATCCTCCCTCCTTCCTTCCCTCAGTTACTGTTCATATTGAGTTTGAGAGTGATGTGGTTGACACGGAAACTAGGGTCTTAAATTTAAACAAAGCCAATTACGTAGTTATGAGGGGCGAGTTGGCGAAGGTAGATTGGGAAATTAGATTAAAAGATGTGACAGTAGATAAGCAATGGCGAACATTTAAAGAAATAATTCATAATTCTCAACGAACATACATTCCTTTGAGGAATACAAACTCCACGGAAAAAGTGGCCCAATCATGGCTAACTAGAGAAGTTTAGGATACTATTAGATTAAAAGAAGAAGTTTACAATGTTACCAAAAAGAGTAGTAAGCCAGAGAATTGAGAGGGTTTTAGAAATCAGCAAAGGATGAACAACAAATTGATAACGAGGGAGAAAATAGAATACAAGAGTAAGCTAGCATGAAATATAAACAGATTGTAAAAGCTTCGACAAGTATTTAAAAAGCAAGAGATTAGAGAATGTCCCTCAGAGGCAGAGACAGGAGAAATTATAATGGGGAATAAGAAAATGGCAGAGGCGCTAAACAAATATTTTGTATCTGTCTTTACAGTACAAGACATAAAAAACATACCGGATCTGTTGAGTATTTCCAGCTTTTTCTATTTTTATTTCAGATTCCCCCAGATCTCTCTGTTTCTCTACCCCATTTAGACACATATTTTTCACGGAGTATGTGGCCTCCTTATTCTTCCTACCAAAATATACTATCTCACATTATCTATATTGAAGTTCATTTGCCAATTACCTGCCCATTCTTCAAGTTTATTAATGTCTATTAATGACCCTTTCTACAGGCACCATCAATATCGCTCTGTATCAGCTGACAAGAGGTGTATGCTGCCTGCTGGTTTCTCAATCCTCATCTGACTTTACACCTTTCTGATGAAAGGTCACCGACTTGAAACGTTAACTCTGTTTCTCTCTCCACAGATGCTGTCTGACCGACTGAGCAACGTTCCCTTTAAGCTGCATGGCCGCGCAGCTGTTTGCCAGTCCTGTGTAGTCCGGGACCAGCTTTTCCAATGTTAAATTTCGAGCATGCGCGAAACTGGGAATGGGCCGCACAGCTCATTAAATGGGGCCTCGCAACCAAAATAAAAATGAGGAGGAACATTGCTGCTTAGAGAGCAAGATAAAGCAGAAAAAAGGGGTGTATAACAGATGCCAGGTTGAGAATACAAGTGAGAACCGGGCTGAATACAGAAAGTTCAGAGGGGAAGTGAAAAAGGAAATAAGAGGGGCAAAGAGGGAGTAATTGAATAGACTGGCAGCTAACATAAAAAGGAGTCCAAAAGTCATCTATAGGCATATAAATAGTAAACCGGTAGTAAGAGGAGAGGTGGGGCCGATTAGGGACCAAAAAGGAAACCTACGCATGGAGACAAAGGGCATGGCTGAGGTACTATATGAGTACTTTGCATCTGTCTGTATCAAGAAAGAAGATGCTGCCAAAGTCATAGTGAGAGAGGAGGTAGCTGAGATATTGGATGGGATAAAAATTGATAAAGAGGAGGTACTAGAAAGGCTGGCTGTGCTTAAAGTAGAAAAGTCACCAGGACCGGATGGGATGCATCCTCGGATGCCGAGGGAAGTAAAAGGTGGAAATTGTGGAGGTACTGGCCATAATCTTCCAATCCTTGGAAACGGGGGTGGTGCCAGAGGACAGGATAATTGCAAATGTTACACCTTTGTTCAAAAAAGGGTGCAAGGATAAACCCAGCAACTACAGGCCAGACAGCTTAACCTCGGTGGGGGGGAAGCTTTTAGAAATGATAATCCGGGACAAAATTAAGTCACTTGGACAAGTGTAGATTAATTAAGGGAAGCCAGCACGGATTTGCTAAAGGCAAATTGTGTTTAACAAACTTGAATGAATTTTTTGATGAGGTAACAGGGAGGATTGATGAGGGCAATGCGGTTGATGTGGTGTACATGGACTTCCAAAAGGCGTTTGATAAAGTTCCACATAATAGGCTTGCCAGCAAAGTTGAAGCCCATGCAATAAAAGGGACAGTGGCAGCATGGATACAAAATTGTTTAAGTGACAGGAACAGAGAGTAGTGGTGAACGATTGTTTTTCGGATTGGAGGAAGGTATATACAGTGGTGTTCCCCAGGGGTCAGTACTAGGACCACTGCTTTTCTTGATATATATTAATGATTTGGACTTAGGTGTACAGGGCACCATTTCAAAATTTGCGGATGACACAAAACTTGGAAATATAGTGAATAGTGAGGAGGATAGGGATAGACTTCAAGAGGACATAGGCACTGCACTTTAGGAAGGATATGAAGGCCTTAGAGAGGGTGCAGAAAAGATTTACGAGAATGGTTCCAGGGATGGGGGACTTCAGTTATGTGGACAGACTGGAGAGGCTGGGGTTGTTCTCCTTAGAGCAGAGAAGGTTGAGAGGAGATTTGATAGAGGTGTTCAAAATCGTGAGGTGTCTAGACAGAGTAGATAGAGAGAAACTGTTCCCATTGGCGGAAGGGTCGAGAACCAGAGGACTTAAGATTTAAGGTGATTGGCATGAGGAAATATTTTTTCCACAGCGAGTGGTTATGATCTGGAATGCACTGCCTGAAAGGGTATAAGAGGCAGATTCAATCGTGGCTTTCAAAAGGGAATTAGATAAGTACCTGAAGGAAAAAAATTGCAGGGCTACAGAGAAAGGGCGGGGATTGGAACTAGCTGAAGTGCTCTTGCAGAGAGCCGACACGGGCTCAATGGGCCGAATGGCCTCCTACTGCGCTGTAACGATTCTATGATTCTAAAAGCATTTTTGTTTTTATTTATTGGAAAGGCCAATGTTACTTTCATCAGCCCCTGCCACAAACGTCGTACCCTTGTCACAAATTACATACCCTCCACATCCACATCTTGGTTGAGGCAGATTTTTGTAGCGTTGGCATCCTATTAGACCCCATGCTGAGCTTCCGACCTCATAAATTCTCCATCACAAAGTTTGCCGACTTCCAACTCTGTAACATTGCCGCCTCAGCCCAGCTGCTGCTGAAACCCTCATCCCGCCTTTGTCACTTCCAAACTCGAGTATTCCAGTGCTCTCTTGGCCAGCTTTCTATCCTCCACGCCCCGCAAACTTCTGCTCATCCAAAACTCTGGTGCCCATATCCTAGCTCGCTTGCCCTATCCTTGCTGACCTACATTTTAAAACGAAAGAACCCAAGCCTTCAGACTGAAATGCATGGCATTAAGTATGAGGACTCTTCCAAATTTGTGCCACATTTATATAGGATTGCATGGCCTCGCCTGCTCATATGGAAATTTGTATCTATTGCAAGTTTGTTTTCTGTAAGATCTTAGCCGTTTGCATGCAAGATAATTTCACTGAATAAATAATGTGCGCAGGGTAACAGAGGCAATCCTTTGTTCTCAGCATACACTTTTTATTCAAATCAATTTTATTTTGCTTCTATCATCTCCACTTGTCCCTTCTGAATCAGAAGAGAAATATTTGCATTTATATATAGCAACTCATTAAATCTCTCAGAAACATCCAAAGTGCTTCACACGCGATAAATTAATTTTCTGCTGCAGCAACTCCGGTTATGTAGGCAAACACTGCAATCATTTTGCGCACAGCAAAATCCCACCTACATTAATGAAATGTGTGATTAGTTAATCTTGTGCTGTTTGAAGCACAAATGTTTGCCAGAACACTGGGAGAGCTCCCCTTCTCTTCTTCCAATAGTTCCACAGAATCTTCAATATCCACCTGAACCAGCAGAACAGACAGACTGGTCTTTGGTTAATGTCTCATCCAATGAATGGCAACTCTGAACTAAGGTAATCCCTCAGTACTGCACTGGAGCTTCAGCCTGTTTTATGTACTCGCGTCCTGGTGTGGGGTTTTAACCCACAAATTTCTGACTCAAGAGGTGAAACTGCTATCACACAGACCAGTACAATTTGAGATACAACCTTTCCAGAGTCAACATCAATATCGCTCTGTATCAGCTGACCAGAGGTGTATGCTGCCTGCTGGTTTCTCATTCCTCCTCAGATAGAGCAATGGCACGAACTCAGGATTGCCACAGATACCTTCTCAGATTCAGTCCCATCTGTTGCTGCCTTACATTTATGACAGCTGACTCACATTGCCTTAGATCATTGCTGTCCAACAGAAATTACTAACTAGCCACAGGTGTGTCTATGGCGACACCATTTTAGCCACATCCACAAATTTTAGTAGCAAGCACCTTACACACACACACAAACAGGTAAATGTAGTTCACGTGTATATTTACTGAACAAACATCCACCACCGTTCTGTAACCAAGGAAGTAAACCACTCACAGCGATCAAAAAACACTCGTACACTCTGCTTTTCGTCATTTTACCAACAAACACACAAAAAGTTTAGAGTTGACATGCGTATGCCATACAAATATGATCACATGCCCAATGACAGTGTCTATGACTCATTTTATAGGTGAACATATAGAATGTTAGTTATGCTCGGACTCAAGTAATTCAAACAGTACAACTTACCTTCTCGTAATAAGAACATAAGAAATAAGAGCAGGAGTAGGCCATACGGCCCCTCGAGCCTGCTCCACCATTCAATAAGATCATGGCTGATCATGTAATGATACAAAGTAAAGTTTATACCATGCTTCCCAAATCAGTGGGTCATCTTACTTGACTGAAACAAGATTCACTTGTAACTGTTCCTTTAGTATTTCTAATCTTAGTGGAAGCCCTCAGAGCTTCTGCTTTAAAAATCTCATTGCAAGAAATCTCTGTTAACCTGCGTCCCAACCTTTATCTTATATTACTTTGATCATAGCCAAAAAAAGAATCAAATACTTTGTAACAATCGGTGTGAGGTATTTTTCAATTGCAGAGATGAGCTGATAGATTTCTTATTGATAGTCTAAGGATCTAGAACATCAAAAATAATTCGTAAGCATCTTAAATATCTTATCGGTGCAGCCCTTTTTTAATCGTCTTCGAATACATTATGCTTTAAAAGTAACTCTCAACCACCGCCTCCCCCCCCCCCCCCCCACACCCACCCAACTCCTTTCTATGGAAAACTGGTCAAAAAACCGTGAAATATGCCAGGTGCTCTCTCAGCAAGAGAAGTTCCATCTAAAAGACTGGCCGGAGTTGATGAAACTCAGCCACAGAGGGTGGCCAGGTTTCAATATCAAGTCTCAGATTTGAACCAAGTCCTCCAAAATGAGAAACCAGTGTTCTGCTTGCTCAACAACTGGTTGTTAATTTTTGGTGTTGAAATCAAATCATCCTACAATAGTGATACTGTACAATATATTAAAAAAATAAGAATTCACTATCCAAGTTACTTGATCTAATTCATTAGCAAGATTTAATACTAAAAGCTCGATATAAAAATGCCCAAGAAGAAAAAGAATATATCCCAAGATTCTAAGGTACTCAAAGGCTTCCAAAGGTCAACAATACAGAGTTCAAAAGGTCATGTTCATCTAGAATCTGTCACTTTGTATGACAGAGTGACCAGTTACAATCTGCCTGACCATCTCTGTCCTTAGAGAGGTTCCCATGGAGATTTGTCACATTAAGCACTAGAAACCTACCTAATGTCATTGCATGTAATTTGTCAGGCACACAGTTAAGGTGACTGCTTGAACAATATCATTTGTTGCCAAAGAGTACCTTTGTGATAAGTTAACCTTGCCCTTTCACCGGTCAAATACAAGTTAACATACACTGCATTGATGGGGTTGAAGTGGTGCATGAAATGAGGCATGAACTTCTGAAAGAATTGCTTCAGTAACTACAGAACCCGGCTACCGGACATGCTCAACGTTAACCTCTTCCTATCCACATATCATAAAGCACATGAGCCCTATTTTTAGTCACTTGAGTTATGGAATAAAACTCTAGAGATGCACAAAACTACTACCAAAAAAAAAACCAAAATTTGCACATCTCCAACAATTGCACATACTTCCATATTACCGAGCAGATAATGAATACACCTGTCAGCCTCGCCCCGATTAAAGTCTAATTCCAAGCAAAGTGCCAGAAGATAAAGGGTTAAAAAAAAACAGCAAATAGTCAAGATGAAAGGGATAAGGAGGACACTGTTGGTCTAACCTCAGTCAGGCCATTTGCTCTCTGTCTCTCTGGACTATTTAACACAAAGGGGCAATTTGCTTTCGTCTCATTTATCCACAGGATAAAGTCATTATAGCTTAGATTGAATGCTTCTGTCTGACAGGACCTTAATGATGCTTCAAACAGTGTCTTCTGAGAAATGGTATGGTTTTTAATTAAAGGAGGAGACACTAACAAGACAAATGTTGAACTTGATTACACGGTAAGCTAAAATCAATAGCTAACCTTGCACACCAAGTCTCCATATTATTTCGCACCTCTCAACCTTATCAGGTCAACAAAAGAGTTCAGTTCTAACACACCTACTTTGATTTTTTCCTGATAAAACAATGAGTACATGGCCCAATATGCTGATCATTATAGGTTGCAGCAAAGCCTTCAATATTTAAAGGGGCAGTGAAGTCTCCACAGGGATGGCAGGGGAGTAGCAACACAGAACGTGTCAGGGCAGTTACTAAAAGTAACAGAACTAGCCAACATCCAATCTAATCTTAGTAATCATGCTCTTTCAGGAAAAAAAGGAACAGAAGATAGTTCAGAAGTTAGACGTCATATTATATGCAACAGTGCAGCCTTCATCCACAAGCTTTCAGAGAACTAGCATTACTGCGAGGAAGGGAAACAATAGCAGATGCTTGGGCCACCACTTCACTGAATGCTTGTATGGACAGTGAGTAACACAAACACTAAACCATCGATACTACAATAATCTGTGCTGTTAACTAACGCCTGCACTGTACTGCACATTTGAGACAGCTTTGTGTTTGAGTGTGCAGCAATCACATACAGCACCACCTATGTTGCCATTCAGATTTGTTGACTCTTTCAGTGATTTCAAAATTGGTTCCCAGGACACATGCTATGAGTGTCAGCACAATGACATATGCACCTTATAGGTGCATGCACACATCATACCAAAAGCAAGCAATGAAGCCACTCTGCAGTGCCACATCAAGTGGCAGTCTGGCTGCAACTAAAGTCAAACGCTAACTAGTGCTGCTAATTAAAATAGACTGCTGCACGTGACAAAAGATAAAGTAGAACTCCACTTATCATATATCCACCCTGATTATCCACCTCAGCCATGTAACAGGTCTGCAAATATGCTACACATTTTTAATCTCTCAATTTCTCTGCTTCCCTAGCCATTGATTTAACCAAAAGAAATTATTTACACAGGACCTTATTGCGAATGGGTCCTCGAAACTGTCCTTTACTTGGGGGTTTTGTTTTACCCCAGATCTTACTCGGACAACACTTCAGCAGACATTCTGCAGTAAAACCATTATTTTGTCATAAAATCACAGGCATCCTGATTTAAAACAAAACGTGCTGAATTTTAATCAAAACCATTAAAATCTGTTTCTACCAGATACTGTACTTTAAAACAAAAAAAAACTCATTTGCAAAATTCCAACTGGAAATATTATAGGTAACATTACTCAGTAATGAGTCAGTCCGTACTTGGGTTAAAAAGAAAAATGGAAACATCTTATTTTAAATGCATGGGAAGCAGAATGAGCACATCTCAGCTGGAGCAATGATGTGCTACAACAGAGAAGTGGGACATGGATTTACACTTGCAGTTCCCATATTCAGTGTCTTTGAATTTTAACATTCAGCTGTTGGAGGAGCTGAGTGGAGCAAAAAAAAATAAAACACGGATGCAGCCCTGGGTATTCGAGCATACTCAGTGTACAGCTTCACAGTGGCACCAGCAGAGGCCCAATGCGAGGTCAAACACTAGCCAGATCACAGAATGTTATGTGGAGACCAAGGGGAGAAAAAAAAGAGGAAGTTTCACCTTACAATTAATGCATGCACATTCAGAAAGCTATTCCAGAAAATTAGTGTTTTTTTTAAAAAACACTGTCCAGGGTCACATCCTTTCGACTAATAACATCAGGGTGCTGACACAAAACAGCACCATCATGATGTAATAAATGCAAGTTGAAGGGTGTGCTTAACCTCTGGTTCACCTTAACCTCTGGTTAGGATCTCCAAAGCTTCTTTGGAGACTGAATTTGATTTACGTTCACAGATCCCACAATAAATAACCATCAATGGGGTTTAAGCATTATTTATAATACAGCTACTGAAGCACAAAGGAAAGTACAGCTTCCTTGGACAGACAAAGCTCTGGTCACATCTCCAGGTGTATTTTTCTATTAGAATATACAAAGAATTTATTTTGTTGCTTATCAAGCATGACATTATATCAAGCATGACATTATATAATAATTTGTATATTTGAAATTATATGCCCTAAAATAGCTACATTTCTTTCTTTAAAAAAATAGACCTGGAGTCACTGCTGTAATCAAAAGTGGCTACCATCTAATTCATCAGAATTAAACTATTAGATTTAATAGGCTCCCAAGCTGAATAATTACTGACAAAAGAATCTGACTCACCAGGCTCTAACCTAAGTTTTAGTGTTTGCCATGTGGTTAGTTGCATCACCTGCAATCCAAGATTTGCTTGGCAATCCAATGACCTCCCCTCAGAAAATATCAATAGTACTGAAGGCTGCAGACCTTGCAAAAATTCCAGACTTCATTCACTGCATGCTATAAATATCATAGAATCTTACAGCACAGAAGGAGGCCATTTGGACCATCGTACCTGTACTGGCTCTTTGATAGAACTATCCAATTAGTCCTACTCCCCTGCTCTTTTCCCATAGCCTGCAATTTTTTACCTTTGAGTCTATATCCAATTCTGTTTTGAAAGATACTGTTGAATTTGCTTCCACCACCCTTTTGGGTAGTGCAATCCAGAACATAACAAAAGAAATTCTCCTCATCTGATCTCCACTCCACGCCGCGGATCCCAGGAGGCAGGTTGGCCAATTAAATATACTAATGAGGCTGGCAGCCTCTGATTTAACCTGCTTTGCCTCCCTTCAGCTGGGTTTCCCAGGCCTCGGGAAACCTGGCAGCTGAAGGGAGGCAAGGACAGCTTCGGGGAGAAGGTAAGCGCTTCCCCCGTAGGCCCCCCAAGCTCCACCCCCATCAGACCCCTCCATCCACCCAGGTCGGGGATCAGACCACCCCATGCTCCCGCTAGTTACAGCAGGCGACTTACCAGTGGCTGCGGCCTCCTCCGGAGGGCTCCCTGCCCAACTGGAAGCCAAGCCTGTCAATCAGGCGGACTTCCAGGCGAGGAATCTGTCAAAGCAAAACTATGTATGCTGTGCAGTCAAAACTCCACAGCATGTTGGGATACCTGAACATCTGGGTTTCCTGACAGAAACTCCGCCCCCATGCGTCAGGATACAGCCCTATGCTTCTATTTAAATAGCCAAGGATCCCGTATGCTTTTTTAACAGCCTTACCGACTTGTCCTGTTACCTTCAAAGATTTGTGTATGTGATTTGTGTATATAAATGTGCAATCATATTAGGACCTATAAAGTTGCATCACCAAAAGACATTATTGTACAGGGACTGTATTCACTGGCTGGGTTTTCTTAATGATTTTGTAGAAGTTCAGAATCTATGCTTAATACAGAGACTCAGCAAAAGTAGAAACTAGAAGTTTGCATGGTAGTTTGTATTCATGAGGTTGCTATGGAGAAAACAAAGAGAGAGATTTAGGTGGTATTTCTGAGACTACTGAGTACAGAACAAAGAGAACTATCCTAGGCCAGATAAGGCTCTGGTACATCCACACGTGAAATATTGTGTCCAGTCTTGGTACCCCCACATGGTGTTGGATATCAAGGCTGTGGAGAGGATTAGGGGCGGCTTGGGGGAAGGGGGCAACCAGGATGATAACAAATCTTAGAGCTCTCAGTTATGAGTGTAGGCTCCAAGAGTTAGGATTATTTACTTTGGAGAAATGCAGTCTTAGAGGGGATATGATCAAAGTTTTTTTAAACAATGAGAGAATTGGATGCAGTTCAATTAGATAGGTTAGTTGAAACAGATCAGGATGGTAGAACTAGAGGTTATCCCTAAACAATTTGTAGGCAAAGATTTAGGTTAGATGTCAGGGAGTATTTCTTTTTGCAGAGAGTCATTGCCCTTTGGAACAAATTGCCAAGACATGAGATGAATATGGAGTCACTGAAGTCTTTTAAAAGGGAAGACAAGTTCCTGTGAGAAAACACCATTTCCAATTGGAGGAGGTAAGCTGCTATTTAATTGTGATGAGTCGGGTTGCCAACTCTGGTTGAACATATTCCAGGAGTTTTCAACACATGACCTCCCATCTCCAACCACCCACCTCCACATTCCCACCATTGGTCACCCAGCATATCCATCCTCATCATGCACCACCTTTCCACCGTTAATGGGAGATTTGATAGAGCTGTTCAAAGTCATGAACCATTTTGAGAGAGTAAATAAGGAGAAACTGTCGGCAAAAGGGTCGATAACCAGAGGAGACAGATTTAAGGTAATTGGCAAAAGAACCAGAGGTGACATGAGGGAAAAAAATTACGCAGTGAGTTGTTGTGATCTGGAATGCACTGCCTGAAAGGGTGGTGGAAGCAGATTCAAGAATAGCTTTCAAAAGGGAATTGGATAAATACTTGAAAAAGAAACATTTGCAGGGCTATGGGGAAAGAGCAGAGGATTGGGAATAATTGGATAGCTCTTTCAAAGAGCTAGCACAGTCACAATGGGCCAAATGGCCTCCTTCTATGATTCTATGTTATATAATAAACTATTTTATGGCCTGTAATTTATTGTACTTTGATAAAGATCATATGAGATGTGCAGTACGAATGTTGGGGTATTACTTTTAACCTGTAAGTATTGCTAGAATCACAGCTTCAGGTCACATCTGTCACCATCATTATTACTGAATAAAAATTAAGTATTTACCACAGAAATTGCAGTGGAAATATAATTGCTGCCCTGGATATGAAATTAACCCACCGAGTCGTATCAAGTACAAAACCTACTTGCCCATCAACCTCATGAGTTGCACAATCACTGGGTGAAACTGCCAATTTAGAAGAACTATTAGGTTTGTGGGCAGTTTCGTGCTGTGCGCCCACAAGCACTGGGAATTGGATCAACAGTATCTACAATTGGTTCATGTAAAGACTTTATAGCTAGGAGAGAGGAAAAAACTTTCATCCTATCAAGTTAAGTTAAATTTCAGATCCTGGGCTATGTGTAGATTTAATAATTTCATGCCAGTTGACATATCTTAAGGCTACAGAGCTCACCGTGGCATTGAAATAATGCAATATACCAAACTGTAAAAACGCTGTAATCCAAGATTTACCTGATGGCATAGGGACACGAATACGCCATTTTTTTACTTTGTTCAGTTCCCAGTGTTTGCATCTGTAGCAATTTACCAATGCTTCTAATCAACCCTTGGACATTACTGAAAAAGAAAACTGGTGTTATTCCATGTGTTACATTGTTAAAGCAAAATTAAGAAGTCCAAACATTATACCTGCAACATAATTTAAATTCTTAATTTTGATACCGGGAAACTACCAAGTTGGAAGGCATGAGTGGAGAGAACGGACCCTTTGAGATGCCAAGCTAGTCAGAGGAAGCCTGCTTTACACATACCTGCCTTTGGGGAGAGGCACAGCATCGACTAGTTTATTTACAGGGATAACTCAAATACTGGGAGATTTCCTCTGTATACTGTAATGAAATCGGAAAGTACTTTCTCATTACAATCAGTATTTTTCCAGCACGCAAGCATATGATGCTGGATTTTTAACTGCTTTAAAAAAAGCTCAATGATATTGCTTTCACCAATTACAGTGGTGTACTTTTGGACTGAAATCTGCAATTGTAGCAGCACTTTCTGCAGTAATGATTATCAAAAAAGGAGTCTGACACAGGGAATTCTTCAGGTGATCTTGAAGCAAGTTTTAACATCCGCAGTCAGATGAACCAAACAGCGACCCCATTGGTAAATGATCTTTAGTCTTATTTATAGAAATAATGATATTTAAATACACAGTCTAGGGAATCCAGTAATGACAAAGGAAAAGATCCAAAATTGAAAACAATAATGAATTAAATTTATAAAGGAAAACTGACCGAGATATTTTTTGAATAAAAAGAGATTGGGAAAGATATTCCAAAAGATTTCCTATAGCAAGAGTAGTGCAGTGGTGCATCATATTGGTACTTCAAGTGGTGTGGCATAGCTTCAGATGTGGAAGGTTGGCATGTACGTCAACGCAAGTCCTCCAGTCATATTTCCCCAAATTAGAGTAAAGACTGCATCTGGGGACTAAATGATACGCCAACTCTTCACCTCCAGGGTCTGGGTTCCAATTTAGCCCAGATAGATGGGAGTCTATCTGCTGGCTGCAAGGATCCTATGTGAAGTGAGTTATGGCAGTCTTAATTCAGTTTGTAGTGGACATGGGCCTACAGCATCAAACTGTCCCTAATTTGGCATCAATTGGCAATCTCACTTAGAGAGGACACAGCAATGTCCAGTGTAGGAAATGGAAGAAGTGTCACATTGGTGCAGTAGGGGATGCTCTTCCAAAATTGTGTCTAAACACATTGGCAGAGCAAAGGATAGAGAGCTTTACTCTGCATCTGCCTGTGCTATATCTGACCTAGGATGCTAGGAGGGAATTTCAACGCCCGCCCCCCACAGCAGGCAGAAGAGGGTTGGGGAGGTTAAATTGTTAAAAATGTGAAACCTGCCCCCAACCTGCTGCAAATGCGCCTACTTCCGCTTTAACTGCGGTGGGTTTAGGAGCAACTGAGTAACCTGCTCTGGAGAGGTGGGTCGGTAATTATAATATTTAAATGAGGCTCCCTTTCTCAGATTTTGGCAGCCATCTGAATTTAACAGCTGTGAGTCGGGTTTCCCAGGGCTCGAGCCAGCTGAAAGGTAGGCGGGTGCAGGCAGATCCAGCAGGTAAGTGCTTTTCCAGCACTGCTTTTGGGCCAGGAGTAGGAAAGCTTCCTTCCAGCCCCTCAAGCAAACCTACTGCCACGATCTCTCCCTCTCCACGCTCTGGACCTCTGCCTTCCCGGTATTTCCGGGTTTCCTGGCCACTGACATGCGCCCCACTCTCCGTAAATATCGGGGCCGAGGTGTTTGAAATGGGAAGAATTCCATTCTCTCGCACTAACATCCCTCACTTTGATACACACCAAAAATGTTGAAGAAAAAAAATAATTGGGGCAGAAATTCCGATCCCTACGGGTGTGTACGCGCTGTGTACTCCCCCGTAGGGCCAACGGAAATGCCGGTTTTAAGCATGCTCAGCGCATGCGCTGGAAACCGGCATTTCCGATCTGTCAAGAAAGCTCTTGACAGATCCTCCGGCTGCCCGGGAGAAGGGCCTCTACGGGTGGAGAGTTCCGTTTTTTGGAGACTCTCCGCCCGCAGAAAACACTTACAATTCTTGCGCCTGGTAAAAGCAGGCGTAAGGCCTGCTTTTACCAGGATAAGAGTTGAAAAAAGTAAAAAATTTCCACTGATTTATCATTTAAAAATACTTTAAAGAAAGGTAAGTTTATTTTTAGCCCCGTTAAAAACTTTAATTATTTTTTCAAAAAATAAAATTTTTGTTTAAAACACTTAATTTATTGTAATTTAAAGTCATTTTAAAAATGTGATTTTTAAAAAAAATTTATTTAAGTTTTACTATGTTTTGGGGGTGATTTCTATTCATATATTTGACATGATGCGGAGATGCCGGTGTTGGACTGGGGTGGACAAAAATGAGAAGTCGCACAACACCAGGTTATAGTCCAACAGTTTTATTTGAAATCACAAGCTTTCGGAGCTTACGTGGCCCCTTCCTCAGCTGAGGAAGGGGCCACGTAAGCTCCGAAAGCTTGTGATTTCAAATAAAACTGTTGGACTATAACCTGGTGTTGTGCGACTTCTCATATATTTGACAGGCCTTCCTGTCAAATGTATGAAGGGAGATTCCCTTCTCTGATTGGCTCCCCATGGCCCACGTGATCCCAGGGACGCTGCGAACCGCCTGCGCCTCTGGGATACGTGGGCCCTGCACACCGGCAGTTTGGAGAGGCCCAGCAACGGAACTCTGCGCCTCCTGGGAGCCCTCCGGTCCAGGCGCAGATTTTTCCAGCTCGCAGCCCTCCGCCCGCGGGAGGCCTGCGAACGGAATTTCGGGGCCAATGTATCCAGACTTGGGGAGGCATCAATTTAAGGCTTTGATCTCAATTTTCTTATCTATTGACCAAACACAATCATTCCTCTCTCATAATATAATCACAGCAACCTATCTCAAATCTGTTTTTGCATTAAACTTTGATCTTACATTGTCTTGAAATGTTAGCTACTGTATAGTCAGGTTTTAAGAGCAGCAGCCCAAATCCTTCTTAGCAGCAGCTGGTTTCGTTGTAAATTTGGCGTTACACTTATTCCAGCTCAGGTTTTAGATATTAAACAGGCCTTCCAAAACTCAACAACAGCCAAACCAAAGTGAAGGAACAGCCTAAACCTCACTTGGAATATTGTGTGTAATTCTGTTTGCTGCATACATGTATTGGGAAGTGAGCAAACAGGGCAACAAAAATGATTTGATGTATAAACTAAATCAGTGGTTCTCAAACTTTTTTGGTTGAAGGATCCCTTTTCAAATGGATCAGTAATCACGGACCCCCATCTAAATTATAAATGCTATATAATACTCATGAGTATCTGGGCCATTAACTCTGTTTCCCTCTCCACAGATGCTGTCTGACCTGCTGAGTATTTCTAGCATTTTCTGTTTGTATTTCAGATTTCCAGCAGTATTTTGCTTTTGTGCCAGGTAAGGTAATGGAAATAATGACTTTAGGGCAATGCAAGATATTGCTGGATGCTACATTGGGTGAGTTCTCAAGTACTGGCGGGATAAGCCTTTTCGCATTCTTTAACATTTTTTGTGTTCTTAATCTTGCAGTAACAATACTGCAAATAAAATAAATCGACAGCTGATTCTGAAAGAAACTTTAGTTAGCAGGTACAGTAGTAGCTTTGGACATGTGACTGGTAGACTTGAATTTGGCAGTTTGGCCACAACATCCTTTACACTGGCTAGTTCACGGGGCAGCAGTTCTGTATTTTCGACAAACTGTTTTTAAGTTTCACCCCACAAATGTTTTCATTCTCTTCTCAAAAAGAAAATGAGAGGCTTCATTGGTATCCACTTGCACAGATACAGAAGAGCACCCAGAGCTCCCCAGTGAGGTAGTCAGGTGTGGACAGCTGCGATATCATGTTGCCATTGTCATGGTTTCAAGACCCAGAGCATCCAACCAGTCTCTGGGTCATGTTCAGCCCTTAAAGGTTCTTCCTCCAACTGCAAAGTCAATCAGGGTGTACATATCTCAGTAACTCCCAATCTACCAGCATGGTGTAAAATAGCCTACATAAGACAAATTACTTCAAGACAAGATGACAAAGTGTCAGTTCTCCAAGGTAGAGAGGCCAATCTCTCCCTAAATCTGCTTAAAACTGATAAGAGGTTGGGTGAAGTGCAAGAACCTTATGCTCTTCCAAACATTATCCTCATCCACAGCTTTTTTTTTGCACACAATAGGCTAAGCGCCTTTCCAAACTCACATCAGTCGAGAATGTGGATTTACGTGGATTATAAGCTTTTACAGTCAAATATAATGCTATGTCAAAGGATATTATCCCTGAAAGCAATTGAAATGTCTCGTCCCAACAAAAAAGTTACCCAAAGCTCACTTAATGATTTCTGGTACCTGGCAGAGGGAATTAGATTCAAAATTCCATTGAGCACATAATTAAAATCAGCATGGTTCTGTGCAACAAGAGCAACCAATGCCTCACAGCAGGCTGTCCGAACCACCACATTGTCACTGCAGCACTTCTCCCACAACAAGTTCAATGCAGGACTCTGGAAAAAAAAAAAATAATTATGATAAGAACTGTATCACAATGGTCAATTAAAATGCCTGGCTTATCACTCCAGCATTCTAGCTAAACATTTTCATCAGATAAGCAAGCAAGGAAATTGAGAATGCCCTCAATGTTTAATTAATCTTGCTAGTTAGAATCATTATGAATTTACAACTTTCTGAAAAGTAAAAATCAGAAATATAAACTTGTTCAGATTTTCAGAGAACATTCAGAAAACCGGTTAGTGTGTTCAGATTGTTTTCAAAAACTTCAACATTGTTTCACTATTTTATAGAACTGAACAAATTCACATAATGTTTGCGGGGCTGATTATTCTGGCCTTTGCTTCCACAAACACCTATTTCCCAGGTGCAAAAGGTCAGGAAAAGGGGGGTAGAGACCAGCGATACGCAGTCTCCCGCCCTTTAAATAGCCGTAGGATTTCTAGGATTTCCACTGAGGGGCGTGCCTGGGCCTTGTACTTGCAATAGGCGCAAGCCCAACATTTCTATTTAAATGAGGCTGCACAGGAATTCCCAGACCTCCTGCTTCATCTTCCTGGCCGGTTGGGATACTAAAGAAAGATGGCATTGGGCCTTGCGCCCGAGACCATCTCAGATCAGAGGGTTTGAGGGGCCAGGCAGCCCAAAATAGTAAGTGGCCCTTTTTCTTTGCAGGAATCCATTGAATCCGGGTATGGAGGCCTTTTGACTGCTGTTCTCCAGCAGCAACTAGAAGGCCCCAACCACGGCAGCCATTGCTGCTGTTGTAGGTCCTCAAGGCTGCAGCAGTGGCCAACTTTTCTCCTGCATATCCGAGTGCAAGGCACTGCTAGGGTCATTACCCTGCCTGTGCTGAGGATGTGACTGGGCCATAATAATGATTTACCAGTGCCTGTACACTGCCCAGACACAGGCCCCCCCCCCCCCCCCACCCCGCAGGACAAATTGGCCCCAATATATTTGTGAGCTGCATCAGAATATGCGGTTTACTATCAAGTCATAAATTATTAAACCATAAATAAATAAAAATAAAACTCTCACCCACTGGAATCATGCTTCTATTTCATCTTTTGCAGAGCACAATGCTCCAGTTTTTACATTTTATTTAAATAAAAGTTTCACAAATATTTGCGAAGGAGGCAATGAAGAGCAAACTGCACTCAAACCAACAAGGAAGAAAAATGAAGAGAGTCAAAGCGCATGACAATGGGAACAGCATCGTGCGCCACACGTTTCCAGCTTAATGTCAAGCAGAGTTTCTTCAGCTTTCTTGTATCCCGATAGTGTAACTTAAGCACTTTTATTCTTGTTGCCAAAAATTACTTTATAAAAAAAAATGGGCACAATTAACAGAATAGGGAAGATGGGGAGGGGCGATTGTGGGTAAGAAAAAAATTCTCAACCTCAGGACATCCCAATGCACTTCACAGCCAATGAAGTACTTTTGTCATGTAGTCACTGTTGTTATAGTGAAACACGGCAGCCAATTTGCACACAGCAAGATTCCACAGACAGAAATGAAATAATGGCAAGATAATATGTTTTAGCTATGCTGGTTGAGGGATAAGTGTGGGCCAGGACACCAGGAGAACTCTCAAATAGTCCCATGTGATGTTTACGCACACCTGAACAGGCAGACAAGTTCTTGGTTTAATGGCTCATCTGAAAGAAACAGGGCATGTTCAACAGAGCAGCACTCTTTCAGTACTGCACTGCAGTGCCAGTCTAGATTATTTGCTCAAATCTCTGAGTGGAGCTTGACCCCACAGCCTTCTGACTCAGAGGTGAGAGTGCTACCACTGAGCCAAGGCTGACACTTGATTGGGTAAAACCAGTTCCACTGCTCTCCATTCATTTAACTTGATTTAAAACTAACAGCAGCTGGGTTTTTCCCCCACTCAGTCTCTGAGTTTTTGTGCAGCAGCTCAGAAGCATAAATGAAAAAGTTCACAACCAGCCTAAACACAAACAAAACATACACACACTGGCACTGATGGCAGGAAGCGGACACTTGCCAAAGACAGATCTCTAAGTTGACTGCACTACAATGTATTTGCTTCACTGCATAAAAGGAAGACTAACAAGTTGTTATTGGGCATGCCATGACTGTTTTGCCAAGCATCTCCATCCTACTGTCACTTCCACTCCCTTCCCATTCCCACTCCAGTCTTTCCATCTTTGGCCTCCCACCCTGTTACAGCCAAGCTCAGTGCAAGCCTCAGGAATGGTATTCATCTTTCTCTTGCACGCTGCACCATCTGGTCTGAACATGAACTTTAGTCATTTCTCATCCCTATTTTATTGCCCATGTTTCATGTCCATCTTCCAGGTTGTTCACTTCCATTTTGGAGTCATAGCTTTTTTTGTGTGCATCTTTCGAATGCCTTTATGTTGCTCAGCTATTTTCAAGCCCTTATGTTCTTTTCATGCTTTTTCATCTCCTCACTGAATTGATCATTGTCTATCATCTACCAGTTTTCACCATTTCCAGCCTTTACTTTTGCTGGCCATTTATTCCATCAACTACCTCTGTGACAGAAGTCCGCATTCCTGACTCACACCTTCTCGTTGTTCTCTTCATCTCTTTTTTATTCAGTCCTATAAAAGGACTTGCTTATTCTTCAGTTTTCAGTTTTGATGAGACCCCTACAGCTGCTGAAAGACAGCAAGTGAACATGTCCTTTCTCTGATCAGATATTATCAGATACTCTTGTTTCCAGGATTTTCACTGTTTTGTTTTTAATGTGCATTTTCTTTCTTCCATGCTTGGGTAGCCAGTTCAACTCTGTTTAGAACAACTTCATACTTACAGATAATCAGAGAAATTAGCATTACACAAGGTAACAAATATTCAACAACTTGCATTTATATTGGTGCCTTCAATGTAGAAAGATGTTTAAAGATGCTTCACAGAAGCGTAATCAGAAAAAAATGAACATCGAACCAAAGGAGCAGCTGTTAGGAAGGATGACTAAAAGCTTAGACAAAGAGATGGGTTTTAAGGAACAGAGGGTAGTGGAGGGAGTTAGGGAGGGAATTCCCGAGTATGGGGCCTGGACGACGGAAGACATTGCCATTAACGGTGAGATAAAGTCGGGGGTGGGGCGGATGCAAGAAGCCAAATTTGGAGAAATTTAGAATTATGAGAGGGATTGTCGGGCTGGAGAAGGTTACAGAGATAGGGAGGGGCAAGGCGATGAAGGGACTTAAACATGAGGAGGACAGTTTTAAATTGGCAGTTCTGACGAAAGGTCATCGACCTGAAACGTTAACTCTCTTTCTCTCTCCACGGATGCTGCCTGGCCTGCTGAGTTTTTCCAGCGTTTTCTGTTGTTATTTTAAATTGGAAGTATTGGGGATCGGGAGCCAATGCAGGTCAACAAAGACAGGGATGATGGATCAGCACGACTTGGTGCGTGATAGGATAGGGGCAGTAGATTTTTGGATGAGCTGAAATTTCCAGCGGGTGCAGGATGGGAAGGTGTCTAGGAGAACATTAGAATAGTCAAGTCTGTAAGTGACAAAAGCATGGATGAGAGTTCCGGCAGCAGTCGGGCTGAAGCAGGGATGTTATGGAGGTGGAAGTAGGCAGCCTTTGTGACGGAGAGAATATGGGGTCGGAAGCTCAGCTCGGGGCTCAAAATGATGCTGAGCTTGCAAACAGTTTGGTTCAACCCAAAACAGTGGCCAATGATGGGGATGAAATTATGTTGCCAGGGTATTCAGCTTGTGGCAGGGACCGAAGATGATGGCTCTGGTTTTCCCAAAACTTAACAGAAGGAAACTGCAGCTCATCTAAGACTGAACGTCAAACAAGCTGTCTGCCAACAGAGAGGCAGTGGAGAGGTCAGAATTTAAGGTGCAAAGCACAGCATAGTCTCTCAGCCCAGCAGTATAATAGGAATGATGCAATGAAGAGTACTCCCATGAAGATTCTACTGTATCTAGCTTCAAACAAAATTCCTGCTGCACATTTACTTCAATTTCTGTGTGCACCACATTCACTTTTGTAACTCCTCAATCACTAAAATGTCATTAAGATCTGTCAACGTGAACAAAACACATACATTTCAGAACAAAACTTGCATGGTTTTCCACATTTTGCCCTCAGTAGATTTGGGGTCATATTTAGAGATTATCAAAGAGAGGTTACTATTACACAGGCTAACAAATACTTAAGGTCAAAAGGAATCTTTCTAAATCCACAGAAGGATTACCAGACATAAAAGCATCCAAAGACAATTAAAATAATACCCAGGACTCAGTGAAAAGTTCTTCATATTTGTACTTAATGATTGAAAGAATTAAGAGTTTCGTAAATATATTGAGTGTTACTGTGATTGTTTAAAATTGCCTTGAGCCACCTTAACCATGGTATTGAACACAAACCTGATCTGAAGCATAGTTTATCGGAGATGACAGGCCCTTTTCTTTTAACACGGCAGCAACCAGATGTCCCACAGCCTGTATAAAAATAGACATATTAAACCTACAGTGATTACGTACGAGTCTAAATTTATTTTAAACATATAATTTTCAAAAATTGTGAAGTATCATGCCTGTGACTGGATTACTGAATTTTGGAATTCAAATCTCCTCTTCAAATCCTCCGACATTGTTGCTGAAAGTTATTGGCGCATTTTTCAAGTGAGGCCTATAAAATAACATGACAAACGGTTAATATTGCATTTCAAAGAGAATTTTGTTGTAAGACCTTGCAGATTACTAGTTACTACAATTAACAATCAAAGCAATCAAGCTGGACTAGCACGTGGCCACGGTGACAACCGCCTCGCCAGGTCTCGTTTTTTAAAAAACTTCTCTATATTTCTCTGCCCTTTGTTCAAGTGATATTCCTCTTGATAACTTTTATTCCCTTTCTCAACTCATCCTTTTATCATCTACTGTTCTCAATTTCTCTAATACTACGAGCAGCAACCCCAACTGCCCCATTCTACTCTCTCGCCGACCTTCCCGCCCAGCGCCCACTGGGGGCTAATCTTTCCAACCTCCGCCCCGTCCAACTCACCCCTCCAAATGCTGACACTGTGGACTCTACCAGCAGATCAGCTGTCACCGCCCCTGTCCGCATCTCCCTCCAGAATGTCCGTTCACTCGTGAATAAGGCCCTTGCCATCCATGAACTTATTGTGGATGATTGCATCAACATCATGGCCTTGACGGAAACCTGGCTGAGGGGTGATGACACCTTACCCTTAAATGAAGGCTCCCCGACTGGCTATACCTTTCACCACTTTCCCCGCCCAAATCGCCACGGTGCCGGTGTGGCTCTTATCACCAAATCACACCTTGGGCTGTCCCCTTACTCCTCTAGCACCTTCTCCACCTTTGAGCATCTCATCTTAGTCCACCCCTCTCACCTCTCATTTAAAATCATTGTTCTCTACCACTCACCCAAGTACCACGCCAATTTTTCTCTCCAAGGTATCTTCACTGCTTTCCTCCCTCGGCCTCTGCACCGAGTGACTTCTCATCCTCAGTGATTTCAACCTCCATCTTAACTCATCATGCTCTCTCTCCTCTGAGTTCACTGCCCTCCTATCCTATCTTAATCTCTCTCTCCATGTAAATTCCCCTACCCATATTCACGGCCACCCCCTTGAACTTGCCATCTCACGTGGTTTCGCTACTCCCATCGTGTCAATCACAGTTAAGGTCATCTCTGATCACTTCCTAGTATTGTTCTCCACCCACATCCCCCTTCCTCCTCCCAACCATACTTCCTTCTGTATCCGCCCCTGGAAAAAACTCTCTTCCAATTCACTTACAACTGCACTTTCAAAATCCCAACTGTCCAGCCTTTGGGCCTCCATTCACCACAACATTTCTGCAGCTACCGATCTCCTTAACCACACCCTCACCTCAACTTTGATGTCCTAGTCCTCATTAAAACCATTACTCTCTCTCACCCTGGTCCTATTCCCTCAGTACAGCTCTCATCTTCACTCCCTGAAGTCCAAGGGACTGAGACTTGAATGTATATGACGGACAACTGGTTTAGCCATTCATCGCCGGATCTGGTTAAGAACATAAGAACATAAGAAATAGGAGCAGGAGTAGGCCAATCGGCCCTTCGAGCCTGCTCCGCCATTCAATAAGATCATGGCTGATCTGATCCTCACCTCAAATCTAAAGAACACAAGAAGTAGGAGCAGGACCCGGCCACTCAGCCCCTGGGCCCGCTACGCCACCCACAGGGCCTCGACCGATCCGAACTCAGCCTCATGTCCAATTTCCTGCCCGCTCCCCGTAACCCCTAATTCCCTTTACTTCTAGGAAACTGTCTATTTCTGTTTTAAATTTATTTAATGATGTAGCTTCCACAGCTTCCTGGGGCAGCAAATTCCACAGACCTACTACCCTCTGAGTGAAGAAGTTTCTCCTCATCTCAGTTTTGAAAGAGCAGCCCCTTATTCTAAGATTATGCCCCCTAGTTCTAGTTTCACCCATCCTTGGGAACATCCTTACCGCATCCACCCAATCAAGCCCCTTCACAATCTTATATGTTTCAATAAGATCGTCTCTCATTCTTCTGAACTCCAATGAGTAGAGTCCCAATCTACTCAACCTCTCCTCGTATGTCCACCCCCTCATCCCGGGGATTAACCGAGTGAACCTTCTTTGTACTGCCTCGAGAGCATGGTTGGACCACATAGAGCCCTATTGTGTCCTACTTTCCTGTGCCAAAACTGCTCACTATTCCAGGATACAAAGATAACCACTGGCTTCTTTTCTGTACTGCAAACTGTCCTCTTAAACATCTCTCTCCTGCCTCCTCCACCCTCACCACCACCACCACCACCAAGTGTGAGGAGCTCATGGACTTCTTTGTCACTAAGATTGAGACCATCCATTCAGATGCCTCTGCCGCTTCCCTCCATTCCCCTAGCCCACCGTCATCACCCCCTCCTCAAAAAAACAACCTTTGACCCCTCTGTCCTTGCAAACGACCGCCCATCTCCAATATCGTTTTCTTCTCTAAAGTCCTTGAACATGTTGTCGCCTCCCAAATCTATGCTTATCTTTCCCAGAACTCAATGTTCGAATACCTCCAATCAAGCTTCTGCCCCTGCCACAGTACCGAAACGGCTCTCATCAAAGTCACAAATGACATCCTATGTGACAGTGTCCATGGTAAACAATCCCTCCTCGTCCTGTCTGCAGCCTTGGACACGGTTTACCACACCATCCTTCTCCAACGCCTCTCCATCACCCAGCTGAGTGGGACTGCACTCGCCTGGTTCTATTCTTATCTATCCAATTGTATGTAGAGAATCAGCTGCAATGGCTTCTCCTCCCGCACCATTACCTCTGGTGTCCCCCACGGATCTATCCTCGGCCCCCTCCTATTTCTCATCTACATGCTGCCCCTCGACGACATCATCCGAAAACACGTCAGTTTCCACACGTACGCTGACGACACCCAGCTCTACCTCACCACTTCTCTCGACCCCTCCACTGTCTCTAAATTGTCAGACTGCTTGTCCGACATCCAGTATTGGATGGACAGAAATTTGCTGCAACAAAATATTGGGAAGACCGAAGCCATTGTCTTCGGTCCCCGCCACAAACTCCATTCCCTAGCCACCGGCTCCATCCCTCTTCCTGGCAACTGTTTGAACCAGACTGTTCGTAACCTTGATGTTGTATTTGACCCCGAGGTGAGCTTCAGACCACATATCCGCGCCATCACTAAGACCACCTATTACCACCTCTGTAACGTCGTCCGACTCCACCCCAGCCTCAGCTCATCTGCTGCTGAAACCCTCATCCATGTCTTTGTTACTTCTAGACTTTACTATTCCGATGCTCTCCTGGCCAAACCTCCCATCTTCCACCCTCCACAAACTTAAGCTCATCCAAAACTCCGCTGCCCATATCCTAACACGCACCAAGTCCCATTCACCCATCATCCCTGTGCTTGCTGACCTACATTGGCTTCCGGTTAAGGAATGCCTCGATTTTAAAATTCTCATCCTTGTTATCAAATCCCTCCAAGGCCTCGCCCCTCCCTATCTCTGTAACATCCTCCAGCCCTAAAACCCTCCGAGATATCTGCAATCCTCCAATTCTGGCCACTTGCACTTCTTAATCGTTCCACCATTGGCGGCCGTGCTTTCAGCTGCCTGGGCCCTATGCTCTGGAACTCCCTCCCTAAACCTCTCCACCTCGCTACCTCTCTTTCCTCCTTTAAGACGTTCCATAAAAGTAATCTCTTTGACCAAGCTTCTGGTTATCTGCCCTAATATCCTCTTAAGTGGCTTGGCATCAACTTTTGTTTGATAACGGTTCTGTGAAGTGCCTTGGGATATTTTACTACATTAAAGGCGCTATATAAATGCAAGTTGTTGTTGCTATTGTTGCCAGCATTTACTATGCTCAATGTACAAATAATAAAATACTATTATACATGCACTTGGTGGTTACAACAAAGTACTGTTTATTAAAGCAGAGAGGAAATAGAAACACCCCATCTTGTCATGTGTCACTATGCTAACTGAATCTAGAGGACTATGTAGAATAACAGTTGGTTCCAATTACACTCTACAATCTTAGTTATCTAGCTGGTCTGTGGGAGAAGACACGAAAGGTATGTGCGTGTGCAGAAGACCTGAATTATATGAAAGGATTAATACTCTCTATGATCTTTGTTTTCTTTCATACAACATAGTTTGCCAACACCAAGCAGCCCCTTCTCAGAAGGCAGATAGACCAGTCTGCTTTAGCTGGTATAAGAACATATGGGGCTGTATTTTGCGACCCCTACGTGTGCGTACGAGGTGCACACGCGCCCGTAGGGGCCGCGCAAGTTCCGGATTTAGGCATTCGCGAAAACCCGGAACTTGCGATCTGTCAAGAATTCTCGAGAGATGATCCGCATCCCCGGGAAAAGGGCATCTGCGGGTGGAGCGTTGCGCTATTTGTCCAACTTCTGCCCGCTGAATGCCTGTGAAATTCTTACGCCTGGTAAAAGCAGGCGTAAGGCCTGCTTTTACAAGCATAAGAGTTTTAAAAAATAGAAAAATAAAATTTCATCACTCATTTATACATTAAAAACCCTGTCCAATGAGGTAAGTTTATTTTTAGCCCCGTTAAAACATATTTTTAAAAATTCCAAAAAATTACATTTTTGTTTAAAATATTTAATTAAATGGCATTTTAATTAATTTTTAATATGTAATTTTTTAAATTTATTTCATGTGTTCGTGTATTTTTTAAGTGATCCCCATTCATACTTACGGGGATTCCGTACGTACGGAATGGGGATTCCCTTCTTTTATTGGTTGGGCCGGCCCATGTGATCCCAGGGGCACTTGCGAACCGCCTGCGCCCCTGGGATACGTGGGCCTCTACCCGCGGGTACACGGAGAGGCCCAGGAATACGAGTCTCCGTACCTCCCGGACCACCAGGTAAATTCGTAGATTTTTTACAGGTCAGAGGCATCAGCCCCGCGGGAAGCCTCCGACCGCAAATTTTGGGCCATGGTCTAGGATGTTTGCACCATGTTGTCGAGAATGCAAGTATGCAACCACAATTCCCCACACGGTGAGTTACTGACATGAGCCATGCCTTTAGAGGGGTGTGTTCAGTAGAGGTCATAAAGGGAAGAGTCATCCCAGGTCACACAGTGTTTGCTGTAAGAGCAGAGAACTGCTCACCCTCTCTCTCAGCCTGAGAGGGTGCATACAATGCAATGTGAGGGAAAAACATGAAAGGGCTACACAAGCTGGATGGGCTACAGCACATTTCAAATTACTGACTGAAGAGAAGACTATTCTGCTAATATTTAGACCTAAATAAAAACACATGGGCAAAGATCAAGACAGTGTTAACTGATAAATATATGGACAATACTTCAATACATATAGGCCCGAAAATTAGACCTAATACGCGAGAGTACACACTGTGTACTCTCGCGTTTTAGGTCTCCAATTGCCGGTTTCCTGCATGCACTGCGCATGCGCGGGAAACCGGTACTTCGTGATTTCAAAGGGGGGCGGTTCCTAAGTGAACCGCGTGCGCGCTACAGGCTGCGCGCACGCAGTGCACTTAGTGCTTTGAACGCGCAGGTAAGCATGGAAGATTTTACACATAAAGAATGGAGGCGTAAGACCCTCTTTTAACAAGGTAAGTAGTTAATTAAGTATTATTTTTAAAAATTTTCAACAGGTTTATCTTTTTTAGAGACTTTAAAGAAAGGTAAGTTTATTTTTATAACTTTTAAAAAGATTTTAAATTTTTTTTAAAATTTAATTTTTTGTTTAAAGTGGTTAATTTATTTAACTATACTTATTTTATTAATGTGATGGCTTTTTTTTTAAATTTAATTGAGGCTTAGCTGTTCTTTTGGGGGGGTATAGTATTCATAGCTTTGACAGGTCTTCCTGTCAAAACTATGAATGAAAGATGGTGTGCTGCCATTGGCTCTAACTGAATCACGTGATCCCAGAGCTCGCACGAACTAATTGCGTCTCTGGGTCACGCAAGCACTGCACAGCTGCAGCCTTGAAACTAAAGTTCGTGTGGGCCCGGAGGGAAAAGGTAGGCGCGGAGTGAGATATCGCGGGGAAGCCTTACCCCCGCGTGAACACTCAGTGTTTAATTTCTGGGCCATAAAGTACTGCCAAAACCCAAACTACAAAAATCATATGTTCTCAAGGTGGCTTGCTTTTGACCCAACCCAAAAATTGGCTCCGGTGGAAATCAACCTAATAACTGCTAACATGACACAGTACAACTTGTCTCTACTCAGCAAATCAGCCACTCTGGACTCTCGCAATAAAGTATGCACTAATAGATGTAGTCCAGTCCAGATGAAACAGTACTTTATGCTTTGCCTTTCCTGTCTTTGTGTCAGCTTTGGTAGCACTCTCACCCAAGTCAGAAGGTCATGGGTTCAAGCCCCTCTCCAGATACCTGGGCAGGTAATCTAGGCTGACATTTCAGTGCAGTACTGAGGCAGTCCTGAACTGTTGAAGGTGCCGTTTTTTGGATGCAATGTCTGCACTCTCAGGTGGATGTAAAAGGTCCCATGGCACTATTCGAAGAAGAGTAGGGGAGTTCGCCCAGTTTCCTGGCCAATGTTTATCCCTGAACCAACATCACTAAAACAGATTATCTGGTCATTAATCTCACTGCTGTTTGTGGATCTTGCTATGCAATATAGCTGCCTCTTTTCCCTACCTTACAACAGTGACTACAATTCAAAAGTACTTAATTGACTGTAAAGTGCTTTGGGGCATCGTGAGGTTGTGAAAGGGCCAAATAAATGCAAAGGTCTTTCTTTCTTGGCCCAGAAATTGCTGGAGTGGCACATCTCACGGCAAGCGGCATGAACTGGATTTTTTCCTCACCCTTCAGATAGTATTACTTTTGCGGCAAAAATTGCTGGAAGTGCGAATTGGGAACGGAGCGGCGAGGTCAACAGGGCACATGGGACCCTCATGAAGATCGGGTCCAATGGTCCATCTCCTTGAAATTTAAGGATGGAGAAAGAAATAGGGCAAACGACAGTGAAGGAAATAGGGTGAATTAGAGTCAAATTAGATACAGAAAGAGAAATAAAGAGAGTGGAAAGAAAGATTGAATTAAGAGAGAGAGAGAAAAAAGAGACAGACAGGAAAAGTAAGAAAAAATTTTAATTTAAAAAACTTCTAAGAACAATTTACTACCTGCAGGAGTGAGACTCCACAGTTTCAACTGTTCCCTTTCTGGGCTCTCCAGGGTTGAGTTTCATGTCAGCCCCATAAATCACGTCATTACCAGGGTCCTCTGCGTTGAGATTCATTCATATTAACGGCGCAAATCCAGCAATTTCATGACACACAATGGAGAGGCTCATGGTTAGATGGTAATTTTTTCAGTTTTGGTGAGACAAATCGTCTAGTATTTTGTGGCGAAACAGAACTCATGGCGTATCTCTTCTCCACCACAAATTGCTGGGGGGTTTTTATGCACTAATAATGGCGGGCGGCGTGAACTTGCTGTTATTTTTCCAGCAATTTCTGGGCCAATAATTATCGCCAATGTCACATCCAGTTACTCCAGTACCTTTTACCATTTATTCTTTGTGCTCCCCTAATTGCCCTATGTTTCAGATTATCAATATTCACTCCAACAGTGACCAGCTTCCACTCAGTTTCCAACAATCTATATCTGTCAATCTTCCTTCTGTCACCATGCTATCCTTCATGGGCTTTCTGCACTTGGCTTGTTTTACACATCAGGATCAAATAAAAAATATATTTATTAAGAAAAATAAACAATGTTCGAGGGAGTGGTTAAATTAATACAATCCAGCAGCATATGCATTTCCAAACTTTGGTTTTTTTTTCCATTTGCATGACTAATTGGCAGAATAATCCACACACAAATACTTCAGAAGGGAAACATTCACCATCAAAAACACAAAAAATAAAATTAGCCCTTACAATACCAGGATGATAGTTCTTGGTTGAAACACCATTATTGAAAAGGCAAAGCTATATCAGAAATACACAAATAACCTCACCAAAAATGGTTAAATTCTGGCCAGCACAGCTAAAGTTGTCTCATTATGCTTCTGTGAAGCGCCTCGGGATGCTTCTCTATGTTAAAGGCTCTACATAAATGCAAGCTGTTGTTGCTGCTGTGTAAAGAATATTAACAAAAGTCTGATCAGCTGCAGATTTACAAATTCAAATCATTCGAGCCATCCCTACTTATAAATTCTAAATAAAGTCAAGACAGTCATTTCTCTCACAGCTTGGAGCGGGTGAGATGGTGTTGGATAAAATACGCAACAACCCATACTTAGATTGGAATTGGATCTGAAAAACCCAGTTAATTTTAAAATGGCACCAATTCTTGTGCAGTTACATAAAGGGAACTTTATTCATTAGTTCCATAAATATCATCCACCCTGTCAATAATCTTGGACCAAAGTAGTTTCCAAACATGTTTTTTTGCCATCCCCAGAAACATTAATCTCATTACTTCCGTGACGTTCTGCACAATTGGGAATCACTTACCAATGTACATTTTCTGGTCTCTGAATATTTCTATTTCACACACAATTAACAGCAACTAAACACTTTACATATTCAGATTTCTCCAACAAAAGATAACATTAGATGCTGCAGGAAAAATAAACTATAACTAATGCAAATTGGGTATCACCCACAAACGATGCACAGGTGCAATAATTACAGACTTTATATTCCTCTAAACTGCAACTGGGAGTTGCCACAACAACAGCTGTTGCACAGAGTTTGCACTGATCTTTAAACTTCAATATCATGCAACATATCCAGGTACAATTACTTAATTACACACCTACTTGCAGGGGGATTGCACAATCAAGAGTTGTGTTTCTGGCCATACCCGGATATATATTAACAAAATTTTAACTTAAGTTGTTAAGTTACAGTTTATTTGTTTATTGTTTCCACCAAAAGAGGTACCTGGATATATATCGACAAGAGGCAGCCAGAGTTGCTTGAAACCAATCTATTTCCACTGTGAATTATCACTATCAATCTTATTTATGCCATATCTGATTTTCAAACAACTTCTAAAAATGTGGAAAATAAAAGGCTTAATTTACCAGGTGGCGGAGGATTCGTGCAAAGGTTTGTTACGTAGTTAGCTTTCAGTCCAACTGAAATAGTGCTGATTTTCTGTGGAGTGACGTTCTTTAAGTAACTACTTGTCGTGGATTTTCAAGCCATCTTAAGTGGAATTTTTGGCTGAGGTTACAAATGGCTTTAACAAGTTTCTGAACTGTTTTGTTGGAAGAACATTACGTCATGGTGAATGCAGGCAGTATTGCTTCAGGTTGGGGAGTTAATTAAGGTTGCATAGGGCGACTGATTTAAGCTTGCACTGGCTTGTTTGCTCGAACATGTCAAATTGATACATTTTGCTGCTACAAATAGTTCGAGTTCAGCATGTTAATGCACAGTAAAGTGATGGAAGCAGTTGTCAACAGTGCTATCAAGCAGCACTTACTCACCAATAACCTGCTCACCTATGATCAGTTTGGGCCCCGCCAGAACCACTTGGCTCTAGACCTCATTACAGCCTTGGCCCAAACATGGACAAGAGCTGAATTTCAGAGAGGCGAGAATGACTGCCCTTGACATCAAGGCAGCTTTCGACCAAGTGTGGCGCCAAGGATCACCAGTAAAACTGAAGTCAATGAGAATCATGTGAAAAGCCCTCCAGTGGATGGAGTCATACCTGGCACAAAGGAAAATGGTTGTGGTCATTGAAGGCCAATAATCTCAGCCCCAAGTCATCGCTGCAGGAGTTCCTCAGGGCAGCGTCCCAGACCCAATTATCTTCAGCTGCTTCATCAATGACCTTCCCTCCATCATAAGTGGGGCTGATGACTGCACAGTGTTCCGGACTCAAGATTGAGTTCAACAATTTCGGATCATAACCACTGCCCCCATTTTTTCGGACAGCAGCTGTTGGTACTGATTTTGCTATTCCCATTTACACCTCCTCATGCCCCATCTTTTGTTTCTTTACTTGTCCCATTACCATTCCCTTTTGTCATTTAATCCCTCCTGGCTTCCACCCTCCCGATCATAGACCTTCCCATTTGTTCTTTCCTCCCGCCCCCCTTTCCATGTCTCTGTACTTGCTTAAAACCTGTTACATCTCTAACGTTTTCCAGTTCTGATGAAAGGTCATCGACCTGAAACGTTAACTCTGTTTCTCTCTCCACAGATGCTGCCTGACTTGCTGAGTATTTCCAGCATTTTCTGCTTTTATTTTAGTTAATATTTAGGTTTGTTTACTTATTTGAAAAAAATTAGAAGTACAAACTTCTCTTTAGGCCTGCTAATTTTACATACCTCATTCCTTGAAGGATTCACATGCTGGATGAAACAGTGATCCGAACCCTGACAAATGAGATCCCGTATAAATCATATGGAACCCGTCCCAAACGTTGGGAGACGGTAGGTTCTCAGAGTGTCGAGACATTCCAAACCCCCACAACAGTCTCCTACGCTCATCAGTGGGCATTTATTATACCACCTTCAGAGTGGTGGATCCATAACTGTCTGGTTACTTCATGTGGGTTGGTTTGTGACCTTCCTAACTGAAATCAACTAAAATAACTGAAAATACACAGATTCCTTTACGATATCATATTCGGCCTTTTAAATCATGCTCTTCTATGCCTACTTACAATTCCAGGACACACAAGGAAGAGTCCAAATGAGGCAGCCAGAAATCCGACAGCTCGCCTCAAATGGCATCATCCGACAATACCAGCACAAGTTTTCAATTTCAATCTTCCGATCCGTGTACAAAAATTGAGAGATACGAGGTTTTAAAACAGTTAATAAATATATTAAATGCAGAACCTTCCTTTCTTTAGCTCAAGGGTGATAATTGTCACGCTGGCCCCTTATCAGGGTACACAGATTTGAATTGCACATGACCAAAGGCACCTAGGACCAATCATACACCCAGAAGGGCTGTACAAGGAAGAAACACTCGACTTGTTCTGATAGAAGTTAACTGCCGTTGTCCACACAAGCTCACAAACTGAAAAGGTCTAAGCCATAAAGAACACATTACTGTTCAAGGCAATTTACTTCCAAAGCGAACACTATATGTAAGTACTGTTTTCTTATTAAGCTAGTTTGATTCTGTTTTATTTGTTGCTACTGAAATTGTGAAGCAGCTTCATGCAAAAATGCCTAATCTAAAGATCACATCTTTTGAGTCACAACAGAAACAAAATAGCACTGCAGACAGTTACCAGTGTTCAGTTGAAAAAAAATCTCCTTAATAAATCAAGGATATAATTTTGTCGAAAAGATCAAAGATTTTGTGAAATTTGTGCTGCCAACATTTTCCTTCATGGTGCAAAAATTCATTGTCAGTATCGCAGTGTGAATGTACAATATGTCAGCAAAGCAGGTCTAACAGAAACTAGCAGCATACAATTAATTCTGTAAAAAAAAAGTCCTTAAAGTTACTGAGGGACTCCTATAATGTTAGATCAATGTAGGATTGCATTTGGTGACAGGCATTTAACCTTTAACTAAAGTTCAATGTAGAAGCTTCTAAATTGCATCGGTTGGAGGAAAGCCCCAATTACCCTGGAAAGGACTTAGTTTGAAACATAATTAATAGGAAAAAGCAAAAGCCACTGTGTCCATCCAGCTCTCCGTTTTAATTAGGTCCACGTTCAGCACCTGGTCTGTTCCTTTAATTAGGAGTCCATTTTTTTCTTCAATGCTTCTACTTACAAAATAGATTGCCACTGAACATGTAAAATAGCTACTTCTTACTTGTATAACTTGCACTTTACATAGCTAGTTCGACCTAGTTCTCTTTCAGTTCAGGACAAAGACTTCCTCTACATCAAAATTTTAAAAGCTTTAGCGGCTCCTAATTTGACTACATTAGCTTTTCATTTGAAAAAGAAGAAACAAATAATGAAAATAACAAAATACGCCATTGCTATGATAGGGGAGCGAGAGAAGAGTAGGGAATAGTTCCAATAGACCACAAAGGATCAGATGACCAGGAAAAGAAATAATGAAGGTCTGGAAATCAATGGATAAACATACTCGTGTGACGATTACATTTGTTATCTTTTCCGACACAAAGCTGAAGAGTAACTGGACCTCAACTTGGTGAATATATCCAGGAAGTAAGGTAATAAGGTGTTCTATTCCTGTATAGGAAAGGTAATAATTGGTTTTCCTTGAATGGGGATTGACAGAAAAACACTGGTCATTTACAACATGCATATACTGCACACTATGCAAATGCATACCTTTGTAACAGTGCATGTCCCATGGATGAATTTTACTAGACAGTCATCATGGACAATGGCACTTATAAGAAAACACGCCAGATGGAACATTTTCTAAAATTTGCAGTAGTCTCTCATTAGACTTATTAGTATCTAGTGTACTCAAGAAAGCATCATTTATGGCTCTCTCACAAACGGAAAACAAATAAAACGCAACTCCGTGAAAAAATATTGTGCCTCTATAAGCTTTCATCATGAGGTGGCCTTATTTTACTGCTGAAAAGAGTTAAGTCACAACAGCAGAGCTTACAAATGTCAGTAATGGACTATTAAATCTGATTAGTGTCATGATGCTTACATCACCAGATCTGCAATAAAGCTTCGCTATTTTGTTTGAAGAGAACAGATGCACTTGGACAAGGTCCTAATAAATGTCCAATATACTGACAATTTAAAGAGTCTTGCCTTGGTGTTTTTTTTCCTTCTCCTTTAAACTTGAAATAAAATATATGCAGGTTCAACACATCCAATTTTTTTTACTGTCAGCCAACTTTCATTGAAAACCAATTACAGGAAACTCTTTGGTATCCGGCACCGACGGGACCGGCGTGGTGCCGGTTGATCGAAAGTTCCGGATAACGGAGAGTTATATCTACCGAGGCTATTTTTAACATAAAAAAATCAAGAAATGTGCAGTATACAGTATTTGGGTACTCACCTACAGAATGTTGTGTTAAATGGATGGTGGAAGATGCTTGATTAAGTACAGTACTGCCAGTTGAGGGTAATCCATAACTCTTTAATTACTTAACAGTAAGTGAGACTCACGGCAGCGCGGGAGAATCAACTCCTGCTACTGCAGTGTTCGGACTTCCGACAGCGCCAGGAGGCCGAGTAGTGGCACTTTGGAGAACTACCCCCACTGACTAACTCGGCGTTCGCGGGAGACTCGGACTCAGACTCGGCAACATTGCCGGTTATTTGAGAGGAGTTTTCGGAGTACTCGGCGTTCGCGGGAGACTCGGACTCGGCAACATTGACGGTTATTTGAGAGGAGTTTTCGGAGTACTCGGCGTTCGCGGGAGATTCGGACTCGGCAACATTGCCGGTTATTTGAGAGGAGTTTTCGGAGTATGATTTTTGCCGGTTAAGAGAGAATTCCGGATATTTAGGTGCTGGTTAAACAAGTTTCCTGTATTACCTTTCCTGTAGTCTAGTTACACACACAGCATTCCGTTATATTTCTTACTGGGGAAATGTGGTTCATTACTCTCCAAATAGGTGCCATTGAAGGTGCTTTATTTTATCTTCTTACATATTTGCATGAAATTTATGTCTTTAAGCAGCGAACTGAATCACTTGTAGAATGGACATAAATACTACTTCTTTACAGCATTTAGCTTTATTTCCAAAGATCTATTTCAGGTGTACAGAAATTTTCAAGAGTGATTTTTATACGTTAAAAAAAATGAAGAATCTGTTGAAAAGGCAACGTGGTCTAACCAGCTTTGTTCCATCCAGTGAATTGGTGCTGCAGTCAGCTCCTGAGACCTGACCTCCCTTGTTCCTAGTACCACAGCCCAATCGACTCACCATTTTATCCTAGATTTTATATAAAGTTCTTCTTCTCTAGCTGAGACATCTACAGGCCCAGTATTCACTGCACCACAATAGGTGGCAGCTCATGGCACATTTTAGCCACAAATGAGAAGTTGTATCCGAATTCTCATTTACCTCTATTTAATTTTGAAAGATCATCCAATATCTTAATTCAAATGATTTACTAAGTCCTGCTTCACTCATTAGTTTAAATACTTAAAATTAGAGGGGGAAAAAAATTATTTTTCAGAAAGCTAAGCATCACAGAAATCCTATCTGGAACCAAACAACTAATTTGCATACTGACTCGTACAGATAAGTATTTTTCATAGATAAACTGGCAGCAAATCTTGAAGCCCCATTTATGAGTATTTTTTCTTAATTTAAGTCTGTAACTAATTGTTCGGATAGCAACGAGTCATTATTAAAATTACCCTGTAATATTGTCCTTCAAGAACATTGTACATTTTTTGTTAATCTATGAAAATTATAGCAGTTATAATGTAAAGTGTTTGCATGGACAGACTCTCAAATAATAATGTAGAGAGGTGTTAGGTAAAGTAGGTTTTTCTTTGGGAGAGAAACTCTGACATTTGTGAAAAACACTCCCTTGAATTGGTGAACTGCATCTGCTTAATGAGATTAGGTCAGTGAATCATTTGTAAAATGTTGTTGGCATGGAGAATGCACTTCTGGAAATAATGGAACATTTGTAAAGCAAGTTCCCAAAAGTGTTGCACAGTTGACTTCTTGCAATTCTGTCAAGGAGTTACTTTCGGTCCGACTGTGTAGTAATTATAAATAACCTCTTTACTTTTAATGTGGTTTTGATCAAGTAACAAATACTTGGGTGCAGCTACAAGGCAATAATTTCATCAAGGGTTCAGATAATGTCACACACCAAAAGATTGAAGGCTGAGTGATTTATAACTAACTTAACTTCATTCCTCTATAATATAAACCAATGGACCATTAACAGAGTTTAGATAAGGCTGGTATAAACCACCAGCCCAAAACACAGACCACATACAATATTTTTTTCTCATCAAGATGAGGAATGCCAGTATGCAGATCAGGTACTTCCACATCAGGAATAGCGTAGGCCTGATACACAGTAAAACTCCCTTCGCTCTGGCCAAAAACGTGCTTTAATCCCAAAACAAAACCCCCTATTGTGCCAATGTGACATCTTTAGTTCTCACACCAGTCTTCCTTATGGCTTCTGAGTAAGGCTGCCAATTTGGGCCTAACTGTAGGGAGATTTAAGTTCAGGCCTCATTCCCACTATGAGCTGGGTTGAGACCAACTAAATTAATTTCACACTGGATCCATTCAGCAGCAGAGAAGAAACTCTCATCCCATCAGTCTGGGCTAGATTAAAACCCAGATCCCAGAGGTGACAGGACAATGTGCTGACCCATTGCACCACATGTTCTTTGGGAGTGTGTCAATATTTGCAACGGGATTTTGCAAAGAAACGATTTCCATACACATTGGCCCAAACATTCGGCCGAGAACGGGTGAGTACTCAGTGCGTACTCACCCATATTCGTTCCCGAAGTGCCGGTTTCCTGCATGCACTGCGCATGCGCGGGAAACCGGCACTTCCGGTATGGCGAAGGGGGCGGTTCCTAGGTGAACCGCGTGCACTAGAGGCTGCGCGCACGCAGCACACTTAGGTTTTTTTTCAGGTTTCAACGCGAGGGTAAGTATGGAAGATTCTACACAAGTAAAAAGGAGGCGTAAGACCCCCTTTTGAACAAGGTAAGTAGTTAATTAAGTATAATTTTTAATTTTTTTCAACAGGTTTATCTTTTTTAGAGACTTTAAACAAAGGTAAGTTTATTTTTATAACTTTTTTTTTTAAATTAATTTTTTCAAAAATTTAAATTTTTGTTTAAAGTGGTTAATTTATTTAACTATAGTTATTTTATTAATGTGATGGTTTTTAAAAAAAAATTATTTGAGGTTTAGCTGTTCTTTTGGAGTCTCTTTCAATTCACAGATTTGACAGGTCTCCTGTCAAATCTATGAATGAAAGATAGTCTGCTGCCATTGGCTCTCCATGGCCCACGTGATCCCAGAGGTCGCATCGCACTAACTGCGCCCCTGGGACACGCACACACTGCGCGCCGGCACTAGGGAGAGGCCCAGGACCCGAAGTTCCTGTGGGCCCAAAACACAACGGCCGGTGCGGTGTGTGATATCGCGCGCGATCCTTACCCCCGCGGCAAGCCTCCGAGTCAAATTTCTGGGCCATTGTATTTTCACTAAACAAAATTAATCACATACCTGTTGCAGGTTTGGTGCAATATGGCATTAGATAACCTAGGTTGATAAAGTCCAGTGCCATCAAAACTACTACTCGAGCTATTTAAAATCAAGATGATATATCAAAATTTCAATTTTTTAAATTCATTCACGGGATGTGGGCGTCGCTGGTTAGGCCAGCATTTATTGCCCATCCCTAATTGCCCTCAAGAAAGTGGTGGTGAGCCGCCTCCTTGAACCGCTGGTACAACTGAATGGCTTGCTCGGCTACTTGCAGAGCGGAGTTAAGAGTCAACCACATTGCTGTGGGTCTGGAGACACATATAGGCCAGACCAGGTTAGGACTGCAGATTTCCTTCCCTAAAGGACATTAGTGAACCAGATGGGATTTTACGACAATCCGGCAGTTTCATGGTCACTTTCACAAAATACTAGGGGGGGGAAATTTGGTTGCTTGGTGCTAACGGGGCGCAAAGCAACAAACGCCCGGGCGCAGCGTCGTTGCCGCCTCCCGCGAAATTCAGCAGGAGGTTAGCGGCAGTGGTAACTGGTAGCGCCGTGCGCAGCGTCCCGCTCACGAATTTCAGTAGCGCCCCCTGACTTACCGCCGGATGCTATGTCCGACGGGGTCAGGGGGGGGGGGGCGTACGTGCGGCGATAATTAAAGGGGAGGTGCCGGGTGGCCATTTTTGTTGCTGGCCACCTGCCGTCCCCAGTCTCCTCTTCAGCCCCCTCCTCGAGTGCCGGGCTCTTTTGCCAGCACCCCGATCCCTGGTGGCCCAGCTGGGCCCCGGGTCGCGCTGTGCTAGGCCCCGCCCCTTTAATAAGGGGAGGATGGCCTGCAGTAGTGTGGCACCTAGCGCCGCGATACTCCCTGATAGCGCCCCAAGAGGGAGGGGGGAGCGCATCCAGTAACGCCTCGCCTCCCTCTTGGGGCACTACCAGTGAATTTCGGGTGCGGGGGCGCTAACTTTTTGGGGGCGCTAAAAGTAGCGCCCTGGCGAAGTTAGCACCCCAAAGGGGGCGCGACCGAATTTTTGACCCTAGCTTTTTATTCCAGATTTATTGAATTGAATTTAAATTCCCCAGCTGCAGTGGGCAGGTTTTGAACTCATGTCTCCAGATCATTAGTCCAGGCCTCTGGTTTACTCGTTCAGTAACATAACCACTGTGCTACCGTACCCCCTTCTTTACATGGTAAAATGTTACAAAAATAATTTATAGGCAATGAAGTAAAACATATCAGCCCTAAAGACATGTTAATGGACAGGGAGAGAAGAAAGGGTTTAGCTGTTTGGTAATATTCCATGAGGTAGATAATGAAGAAATTAATAGTGCATGTTATGTGTAAGTATTGCAATTCAAAATGCACAATAATATACCAATACAGTAAAAGTGATTCAATTATATATGCCAGCTGCCCAGTGTCTAGAAAACCCAGCAGCAGAAAATATATAAATTTCCTCACAAACTCCATTTGCATACACTATTAAAATACAAAACATTGAGTGTATTCCAAGGATATATTGGCCCAGAAATTGCTGGAGCTGCATCTCCGAGCGTCCTGAATTGGATTTTTTACCTCACCCTTCAGATCATATCATTTTTTGCACTGTAAATTGCTGGAAAAGCAAATTGGCGTGACGAGGTCAATGGGGCATCTGGGACCTCATGAACCTCGGGTCCAATGGTCCATATCCTTGACCAATGAAATATAATGATAGAGCAAGACAGCGAACAACAAAGGAAATAGGGTGATTAGAGTCAAATTAGATACAGAAAGAGAAATAAAGAGAGGGAAAGAAAGATTGAACTAAGAGTGAGATATAAAAAGAGACAGAAAGTAAAAGTAAGTTTTTTTTTTAAATTAATATTTAAAATTTTAAAAACCTCTTGGAACAATTTACCATCTGCAGGAGTGAGACTCCACAGTTCCAATTGTTCCCTTCCTGGGCCTCCAAGGTTGAGTTTCTCATCAGGACCATAAATCACGTCATTTACAGGGTCCGTATGACATAAATTACCAGCCCTAAATGTCTGTGGTGAGATTCACTCATATCTACGGCGCAAATCCAGCAATTTCTTGTCATTCATGGGGAGATTGATTGCGAGCTCCAGGCGCGGCATAAATTGTCCATCAATTTGTGGCGATTAACAACTCTCAGCGTATCTCTTCCTCGCCACAAATTGCTGGGGGGTTTTTACGCAACAATAGTGGCGGGCGTCGTAAACTTGCCGTTATTTTCCCAACAAATTCTGAACCAACATCTTTTGGAATCGGAATGCTTGAGTAACTTTCTCTTCTATCCACTGAACCTTGATATATAGATATATTACCATCTTGTAACTAACTCCAGTTTGTTTAAACAACTAGTGGATCTCCTGTGGCATTGCTCACATTGCGTTAGAGACGATACGCTGGGAATTTCCTCGAGGGTTTCCCTGGTCAGCCACCGTAATGTCGGTGGAAATCCCAGCATAAACAGGGTTTCCACCCATCTTCCATCAAAATGACTGTGGCTGATTCAGAGAACCCCCGAGTGTGTTTTATAACAAAAGTGCTTTTGCCATTTAGGTTACAATATCAGGACAACAACAACAACTTGTATTTATATAGCGCCTTTAACGTAGTAAAATGTCCCAAGGCGTTTCACAGGGGTGTTATAAGACAAAAAATTGACACCGAGCCACATAAGAAATTAGGGTAGATGACCTAAAGCTTGGTCAAAGAGGTAGGTTTTAAGCAGCGTCTTAAAGGACAACTAATAAGGTGACTGAATTGAGTCAAGCCCCATCCTCATTACATGGTATTGAGATTTGTACCGGTACTTTGGTAATCAAATTCCGTGACACTGTGAAAAGCATAACCGAGTCCCTTTTATTGTACATATTTTTTTAACCTACGTTTTTAATTACCATTTTTAAAACGGAGGTTAGCTGACAAGATGATGTGCATGATGTACCAAAGAGTCATGACGGCACAGAAGGAGGCCATTCAGCCCATCGAGTCCGTGCCGGCTCTCTGTAGAGCAATTCAGTCAGTCCCATTTCCCCTCTCTATCCCTGTAGCCTTGCAAGTTTATTTCCCTCAAGTGCCTATCCAGTCTCTCCTTGAAAACATTGAGTGTCTCCGCTTCCACCACTTCTGTCGGCAGCAAGTTCCAGGTCATCACCACTCGCTGCGTAAAAACGTTTTTCCTCACGTTCCCCCTGTATCTCTTGCCCAAAACCTTAAATCTGTGTCCCCTAGTCCTTGTACCATCACCTAGTGGGAACAGCCTTTCCCCATCTAGCCTATCCAAATCTGTCATAATCTTGTATACCTCTATCAAATCACCCCTCAACCTCCTTTGCGCTAATGAAAACAAATCCAGCTTCTCCAACCTGTCCTTGTAGCTAAGATCCCCCATCCCCAGAACCATTCTGGTAAATCTCCTCTGCACCCTCTCAAGGGCCTTCACATCCTTCCTAAAGTTTGGTAACCAGAACTGGACGCAATACTCCTGTTGTGGCCTAACCAGCGCTTTATAAAGGTTCAGCATAACTTCTCTACTTTTGTACTCAATACATCTATTTATGAAGCCCAAGATCCCATATGCTTTGCTAACCACTCTCTCAATATGTCCTGCCACCTTCAGGGACCTATGCACATTAACTCCCAGGTCCCTCTGTCCCTGCACACTCTTTAAAACTGTGCCATTATGTGTATATTGCCTCTCCTTGTTCCTTCTGCCAAAATGCATCACCTCACATTTCTCTGCATTAAATTCTATCTGCCATTTGTCTTCCCATTCTGCTAGCCTTTCTATGTCCTGTTGCAGTTGATTGGCATCATCCTCACTGTTTGCCACACCCCCAAGTTTGGTGTCATCGGCAAATTTAGAAATTCTACTCTGTATTCCAATATCCAGGTCATTTATATATATATAAAAAAAGCAGTGGCCCCAGCACTGACGATTGGGGAACATCACTGTCTCCCATCCTCCAGTCTGAAAAACAGCCATTTACCACAACTCTCTGTTTTCTATCCTAAAGCCAATTCCTTATCCAAGCTGCCACTGACCCACCTATTCCATGAGCCTCAATTTTGTTAACCAGCCTTTTATGTGGTACTTTGTCAGACACTTTCTTAAAATCCATATAGACAACATCCACTGCATTCCCTTCATCAACCTTCTCTGTTACTTCATCAAAAAATTCAATTAGATTAGTCAAACACGATCTGCATTTTACAAATCCGTGTTGGCTCTCCTTAATTAGCTGAAATCTCTCCAAGTGCCCGTTAATTTTTTCCTTGATTATTGTTTCTAAAACTTTACCCACCACTGATGTTAAACTGACCGGCCTGTAGTTACTAGGATTGTCCTTACACCCTTTCTTGAACAATGGTGTCACATTTGCCACTTTCCAATCCTCAGGCACCTCCCCCGCATCCAGGGAAGATTGGAAAATTATGGCAAGCCCTTCCACTATCTCCTCCCCCTATCTCCTCCCCCAATTTCCTTAGCAACCTGGGATGCAAGCCATCTGGACCAGGCGACTTATCCACTCAAAGCATACCCAGCCTTTCTAGTACATCCTGTCTATCAATTTAAACCCCTTCCATTGCTTCGACCTTGTCCACTTCTACCAATATTTTGTCAGCATCCACCTCCTTAGTACTGTAAATACCAATACAAAGTACTCATTGAGTATTCTAGCCTTGCCCTGCGCCTCTAAGCATATATCACCTTCTTTGTCCCTAATAGGCCCCACCCCGCCTCTTACTACCAGCTTACTGTTTACATGCCGGTAGAAGATTTTTGGGTTCCCTTTTATGATAACCGCCATTCTACTCTCACATTCTCTCTTTGCCAATCTTATTTTCATCTTCACATCCCCTCTCAACTTATTGTACTTGGTCTGGTTCTCCCTTGAAGAATTCACCTGACATGCATCATACACCCTCTTTTTTTGTTTCATCATCTTTATCTCCCTCGTCATCCAAGGAGCCCTTGCTTTGGTTCCCTTACCCTTTCCTCTTGTTAGAATGTACCTAGCCTGTACTTGGAACATCTCCTCCTTAAAGATCACCCATTGTTCCATTACAGTTTTTCCTGTCAGTCTTTGGTTCCATTTTACCCTGGCTAGATCCTTTCGCATCCCATTGAAGTTAGCCCTATTCCAGTTTAGAAGTTCCACTCTAGATTGTTCCTTGTTCCTCTCCATTGCTAATCTAAATCTTGTGATACGATGATAAGAAAAAGCAGCAAACCTGAGGATTGGGAGCAGTTTAGGAATCAGCAAAGGAGGACAAATGGATTAATTAAGACAGGGAAAATAGAATATGAGAGTAAGCTTGCAGGGAACATAAAAACTGACTGTAAAAGCTTCTATAGATATGTGAAGAGAAAAAGATTGGTGAAGTCAAGCGTAGGTCCCTTGCAGTCAGAATCAGGGCAATTTATCATGGGGAACAAAGAAATGGCAGACCAATTAAATACATACTTTGGTTCTGTCTTCACAAAGGAGGACACAAATAACCTCCCAGAGATGTCGGGGAACATAGGATCTAATGAGAGGGAGGAATTGAATTAAATCAGTATTTGTAGGGAAATGGTGTTAGGGAAATTGACGGGATTGAAAGCCGATAAATCCCCAGGGCCTGATAATCTACATCCTAGGGTACTTAAGGAAGTGGCCCTAGAAATAGTAGATGCATTGCTGGTCATCTTTCAAAATTCTATAGACTCTGGAACAGTTCCCATGGATTGGAGGGTAGCTAATGTAACCCCACTATTTTAAAAAGGTGGGAGAGAGAAAACGGGGAATTATAGACCGGTAAGCCTGACATCGGTAGTGGGGAAAATGCTAGAGTCCATTATAAAAGATGCAATAGCAGAGCACTTGGAAAGCAGTGACAGGATCGGACAAAGTCAACATGGATTTACAAAAAGAAAATCATGCTTGACTAATCTACTGGAATTTTTTGAGGATGTAACTGGTAGAATAGATAAGGGAGAACCAGTGGATGTGGTGTATTTGGACTTTCAGAAGGCTTTCGATAAGGTCCCGCATAAGAGATTAGCATGCAAATTAAAGCACATGGGATTGGGGGTAAGGTACTGACTTGGATAGAGAGCTGGTTGGCAGACAGGAAGCAAAGAGTTGGAATAAATGGGTCTTTTTCCGAGTGGCAGGCAGTGACTAGTGGGGTACCGCAGGGATCGGTGCCAGGACCCCAGCTATTCACAATATATATAAATGATCTAGACGAGGGAACTAGATGTAATATCTCCAAGTTTGCAGACGACACAAAGCTGGGTGGGCGTGTGTGCTGTGAGGAGGATGCAGAGAAACTCCAGTATGATTTGGACAGGTTGGGTGATTGGGCAGATGCATGGCAGATGCAGTATAATGTGGATAAATGCGAGGTTATCCACTTTGGTGGCAAAAACAGGAAGACAGATTATTATCTGAACGGCAATAGATTGGGAAAAAGGGAAGTGCAATGAGACCTGGGTGTCCTTGTGCACCAGTCGCTGAAGGTAAGCATGCAGGTGCAGCAGGCGGTTAAGAAGGCAAATGGTATGTTGGCCTTCATAGCGAGAGGATTCGAGTACAGGAGCAAGGATGTCTTGCTGCAGTTGTACAGGGCCTTGGTGAGACCACACTTTGAGTATTGTGTGCAGTTTTGGTCACCTTATCTGAGGAAGGATGTTCTTGCCATGGAGGGAGTGCAGCGAAGATTCACCAGACTGATACCTGGGATGGCAGGAATGACATATGAAGCGAGATTGGGTCGATTAGGCTTATATTCGCTAGAGTTTAGAAGAATGAGAGGGGATCTCATTGAAACTTATAAAATTCTAACAGGACTCGACTGACTAGATGCAGGAAGAATGTTCCTGATGGCAGGGGAGTCCAGAACCAGGGGTCACAGTCTAAGGATAAGGGGGTAAGCCATTTAGGACTGAGATGAGGAGGAATTTCTTCACCCAGAGTGGTGAACCTGTGGAATTCTCTACCACAGAAGGCAGTTGAGGTCGATTCATTGAATATATTCAAGAAGGAGTTAGATATATTTCTTAAGGCTAAAGGGATCAAGGGATATGGGGAGAAAGCAGGGACAGGGTACTGAATTTGGATGATCAGCCATGATCTCATTAAATGGCGGAACAGGCTCGAGGGGCCGAATGGCCTACTCCTGCTCCTATCTTCTATGTTTCTATGATCACTCGTACCCAGGTGTTCTCCCACAGACACTTGGTTGACCTGGCCCACCTCATTCCCCAGCACCAGATCTAGCAATGCCTCCTTCCTCGTTGGGCCAAGAACATACTGGTCAAGGAAATTTTCCTGAATACATTTCAGAAATTCCTCCCCCTCCTTTCCCTTCACCCTAGCATTATCCCAATCGATATTTGGGTAATTAAAGACCCCCAATATCACCACTCTATAGCTCTTGCATATCTCTGCGATTTCCCTGCAGATTTATCCTCTACCTCCCTCTCACTATTTGGAGGCCTGTAGAATACCCCCAATAGCGTGATCATACCCTTCTTGCTCCTCAACTCTAACCAAATGGATTCTGTCCTTGTCCCCTCAAGAACATCCTCCCTTTCCAACACTACAATGTCTTCCTTAATCAGCACTGCCACCCTACCTCCCTTTTTTCCTTCCCTATCTTTTCTGAACATCTTGTACCCTTGAATATTAAGTGCCCAGTCCTCACCATTTTTAAGCCACGTTTCCGTTATTGCCACATCATATTGCCACACGGCTAATTGTGCTTGTAACTCACCAACCTTATTCACCACACTTTGTGCGTTTACGTACATGCATTCTAAACCCATTTTTGAATTTTTCGTAGTCTTTCTTAGTCTGCTTCTATCTAATATGGTACTACTTCCGCCTCTAGTACTACTTTCTTCTCTAGTACTATCCAACACACTCACTCTTTTATGCACCTTATTCCTCTTTTCTACTCCTATATGCTGGTGCCCATCCCCCTGCCAAGCTAGTTTAAACCCTCCCCAACAGCACTGGCAAACCTCACCGCGAGAATATTGGTCCCGGCTCTGTTGAGGTATAACCCGTCCGGCTTGTACAGGTCCCATCTTCCCCAGAACCAGTCCCAATGCATCAAGAATCTAAAGCCCTCCCTCCTGCACCATCTCTCCAGCCACACATTCATCTGTTTTATCCTCCTATTACTGTACTCACACTAGCATGTGGCACCGGGAGTAATCCGGAGATTACTACCTTTGAGGTCCTGCTTTTTAATCTCTTTCCGAGCTCCCTATAGTCTGCCTCCAGGACCTCATCCCTCTTTCTGCCTATGTCGTTGGTACCAATATGGACAATGACCTCTGGCTGTTCACCCTCCCCCCTCAGTGTCCTGCAGCGCTCAGTGACATCCTTGACCCTGGCACCCTACCAGTGGAGATATGTACCTGCATTTAGCAGTATTGAGGAGGAGTCTGTGATTAGCTACAGTGGGAGGGCGATCCTGACTTCCTGGGCTTTGGTACAACTGGGGGGGGGGGGGGGGGGGGGGGAGGGGGGGGGCTGCGATCATTTGTTTTTGTAGTATTGGAAGGATAGTCCTGCGATTTAGGAGAACTGGCATGGGGTTCCAGGAGATTAGCAAAACTGTCCTGGAGTTTGGCAACACTGGGGTTGTGGATGCTAGGCTTTGGCAGCAAAAGGAAGGGATCCTGTGGTCCAGCACTACTGTGGAGGAGGAACCTCAGGTTTGGCTGAACAGGGAATGGAAAGTGAATTTTTGAGGTCTGCAAGCAGTGAAGGTAGGGCGATGGTGTGGGCCTGACAGTCGTGTGGAAGAGCTGATTAACAGGTTTGGCAGCACTGGTTTGTAAAATATACAGCACAGAAACAGGCCATTCAGCCCTAATTGGTCCATGCTCCACACGAGCCTACTCCCACCCTACTTCAGCTAACCCTATATGCATTACAATAGTGACTACACTTCAAAAAGTATTTCATTGGCTGTAAAGCGCTTTAGGACGTCTGGTGGTCGTGAAAGGTGCCATATAAATTCAAGTCTTTTTCATATCCTTCTATTCCTTTCTTCCTCATGTGTTTATCTAGTTTCCCCTTAAATGCATCTATGCTACTCGTCTTGTGGGAGTGAGTTCCACATTCGAACCACTCTCTGGGTAGAGGTTTCTCCTGAATTCCCTGCTGGATTTATTCGTGACTCCCTTATATTTATGGCCCCTAGTTCTGGTCTCATCCACAAGTGGAAACATCTTCTCTACGTCTACCCTAACAAATCCTTTCATAATCCTAAAGATCCCTCAGCCTTCTCTTTTCTATAGAAAAGAGCCCCAGCCTGTTCAATCTTTCCTGATAGATATAACTTCTCAGTCTGGTATCATTCTTGTAAATCTTTTTTGCACAATTTCCAGTGCCTCTATATTCTATTTATTATATGGAGACCAGAACTGCGCACAGTACTCTAAGTGTGGTCTAACCAAGATTCTATACAAGTTTAACTTCTATACTTTATAATTCTATCCCTTTAGAAAGGAACCCCAGTACTTTGTGTGTTTTTTTTAATGGCCTTGTTAACCCATGTCGCTACTTTTAGTGATTTGTGTACCTGTACCCCGAGATCCCTTTGCTCCTCTACCCCATTTAGACTCTTATTTTCCAAAGATTTCTAAGTTTCTAAGAGATCTCTGAAAATATTGAATTCATTGTTTTGCGATTGGTTCCTGGAATTGTTTCTCTCTTTGTCTCTCGCTCTGTGTCTATCTGTCTCTCTGCATCTGTCACAGCTGTCACTAAATTAGTTTGTTTACATTGTCCAACTCCCCAAAAAACACAAGTGATGCCAATCAGAGCCTGTTTGCTTGAGCAACTTTCAAGATTCAACTCATCTGCTCATTACTTTGAGGGGGAAACTCAAATTAGGAGATTAGAATTAAAAATAGGACACTGGGACAGATTTTCCTCTTGGGCCTTACAGCAGTGCACTTCAATGGGACAGGACATGTTGATGCCAGCCAATTTCCAGGCATCAGTGTTGTTTGCCTCTGAAACCCTCACACAAACGGGACGGTCTGCACCTGGGCAGGGCCAGGACCGATGTCCTAGGGGTAGTGTTTGCTAGTGCTGTTGGGGAGGGTTTAAACTAAAGTGGCAGGGGGTTGGGAACCTGAGCAGGGAGACAGAGGAAAGGGAAATAAGGATAAAAGCTAAAGACAGGAAGGAGAAAAACAAAAGTAGAAGGCAAAGAACTCAACGGTTTAAATCAAACATGGTCACAGTAAATAATAATTCATATAGGTCTGAGAGCGTTAAAAAAACAAGCCTGAAGGCTTTGTGTCTTAATGCAAGGAGCATTCGGAACAAGGTGGATGAATTAGCTGCGCAAATAGAGGTAAATGAATACGATTTGATTGGAATTACAGAAACATGGCTCCAGGGTGGCCAAGGCTGGGAACTCAACATCCAGGGTTATTCAATATTTAGGAAAGATAGGCAAAAAAGAAAGGGAGGTGGGGTAGCATTGCTGGTTAAAGAGGGGATTAACACAATTGAAAGGAAGGATATTAGCTCTGATGATGCGGAATCTGTATGGGTAGAACTGAGAAATAACAAGGGGTAGAAAACGTTCGTGGGAGTGGTATATAGACCTCCAAACAGTAATACGGAGGTTGGGGACGGCATTAAAAGGGAAATTAGAGAAGCATGCAGTAAGGGCACAGCAGTCATCATGGGTGACTTTAATTTACATATAGATTGGGCTAACCAAATTAGTAAAAATACTGTGGAGGAGGAATTCCTAGAATGTTTACGAGATGGTTTTCTGGAACAATATGTCGAGGAACCAACCAGAGATCAGGCCATCTTAGACTGGGTATTATGCAACGAGAAAGGATTAATTAGCAATCTTGTTGTACGAGACCCCTTGGGTCAGAGTGATCATAATATGATAGAATTCTTCATTAGGATGGAGAGTGAAGTAGTTGAATCAGAGACTAGGGTCCTGAATTTAAATAAAGGAAACTACGATGGTATGAGGCGCGAATTGGGTAGGATTGATTGGGGAATGTCACTCAAGGGGTTGACGGTGGATTGGCAATGGCAAACATTCAAAGACTGCATGGATGAACTACAGAATTTGTACATCCCAGTGTGGCATAAGAATAAAACAAAAAGGGTGACTCAACCGTGGCTAACAAGGGAAATTAGGGATAGCATAAGATCCAAGGAGAGGGCATATAAATTGGCCAGAAAAAGCAGTAGCCCTGAGGATTGGGAGCAGTTTAGGATTCAACAAAGGAGGACAAAGGGATTAATTAAGAAGGGGAAAATAGAATATGAAAGTAAGCTTGCTGGGAACATAAAAACTGACTGTAAGAGCTTTTATAGATATGTGAAGAGAAAAAGATTAGTGAAATCAAGTGTAGGTCCCTTGCAGTCAGAAGCGGGGGAAGGTATAATGGGGAACAAAGAAATGGCAGCCCAATTAAATGCATATTTTGCTTCTGTTTTCACAAAGGAGGACACAAATAACCTCCCAGAGATGTTGGAGAACATACGGTCTGATGAAAGGGAGGAACTGAAAGAAATCAGTATTTGCAGGGAAATGGTGTTAGGGAAATTGACGGTATTGAAGGCCGATAAATCCCCAGGGCCTGATAATCTACATCCTCGGGTACTTAAGGAAGTGGCCCTAGAAATAGTAGATGCATTGCTGATCATCTTCCAACATTCGATGGAATCTGGAACTGTACCCATGGATTGGAGGGTAGCTAATGTTACCCCACTATTCAAAAAGGGTGGTAGAGAGAAAGCGGGGAATTACAGACCGGTAAGCCTGACATCGGTAGTGGGGAAAATGCTAGAGTCCATTATAAAGGATGTAATAGCTGAGCATTTGAAAAATAGTGACAGGATCGGACAAAGTCAACATGGTTTTACAAAAGGTAAATCGTGCTTGACTAATCTACTGGAATTTTTTGAGGATGTAACTGGGAAAATAGATAAGGGAGAACCAGTAGATGTGGTGTATTTGGACTTTCAAAAGGCTTTCGATAAGGTCCCGCATAAGAGATTAGCGGGTAAAGTTAAGGCACATGGGATTGGGGGCAAGGTATTGACTTGGATAGAGAACTGGTTGGCGGACAGAAAGCAGAGAGTAGGAATTAATGGGTCTTTTTCCGAGTGGCAAGCAGTGACTAGTGGGGTACCGCAGGGATCGGTCCTTGGGCCCCAGCTATTCACAATATACATTAATGATGTAGATAAGGGAATTAAATGTAATATCTCCAAGTTTGCAGATGACACAAAGCTGGGTGGGAGTGTGTGCAGCGAGGAGGATAGCGAGAAACTCCAGGATGATCTGGACAGGTTGGGTGAGTGGGCAGAAGCGTGGCAGATGCAATATAACGTGGATAAGTGCGAGGTTATCCACTTTGATGTCAAAAACAGAAAGGCAGACTATTATCTGAATGGCAATAGATTGGGAGAAGGGGAAGTGCAACGAGACCTGGGTGTCCTTGTGCACCAGTCGCTGAAAGTAAGCATGCAGGTGCAGCAGGCGGTGAAGAAGGCAAATGGTATGTTGGCCTTCATAGCGAAAGGGTTTGAGCATAGGAACAGGGATGTCCTGCTGCAGTTGTACAGGGCCTTGGTGAGACCACACCTTGAGTACTGTGTGCAGTTTTGGTCGCCTTATCTGAGGAAGGATGTTCTTGCCATGGAAGGAGTTCAGCGAAGATTCACAAGGCTGATACCTGGGATGGCAGGAATGACATATGAGGAGAGATTGGGTCGATTGGGCTTATACTCACTGGAGTATAGAAGAATGAGAGGGGATCTCATCGAAACATATAACATTCTGACAGGTCTGGACAAACTAGATGCAGGAAGAATGTTCCCGATGGTCGGAGAGTCCAGAACCAGGGGTCATAATCTACGGATAACGGGTAAACCATTTAGGACAGAAATGAGGAAGAATTTCTTCACCCAGAGAGTGGTGAACCTGTGGAATTCTCTACCACAGAAGGTAGTTGAGGCGAAGTCATTAAATATATTCAAGGATGAGTTAGATATATTTCTTAAAGCTAAAGGTATCAAGGGATATGGGGAGAAGGCAGGTACAGGGTACTGAGTTTAGATGATCAGCCATGATCTCATCGAATGGCGGAGCAGGCTCGAGGGGCCGAATGGCCTACTCCTGCTCCTATCTTCTATGATTCTATGATCCCTTAGTCACCTGCAGACTCAACTATTCTAATGCTCTTCTAGCCAGCCTCCCATGCGCCACCCTCCGTAAACTTCAGCTTATCCAGAACTCTGCTGCCCGTAGACGTTTTACTGCGTTAAAGGTGTTATATAACGCAAGTTGTTGTTGTTGTTGTTATCCCACACCAAGACCTACTCGCCAATCACCCCGTCCTCGTTGATCTACACTGGTTCCTGATCTCCCAGCACCTCAAATGTAAAATTCTCATCTTCGTGTTTAAATACATTCATGGGCTCACCCGTCCCTATAACCGTTTCCACCCGCCTTCCCCCCACCCCCAAACTCTCCATTCTTCTGACCCTGGGCTCTTGTGCATGCCCTCGCCCTTCACGCCACCATTGGTGGCCACGCTTTCAGCCGCCTGGGCCCCACCTCCTGAAATTCCCTCCATTCTACATTAAAAGCACAATATAACTGCAAGTGGTTGTTGTTGTTGTTGTATTACCATAATTTAGGTGGGCTCCCTGCAGTGTTTCTACATCCAGCCTGCTTCAAGCAAGGAGAAAAATGGCTGCAGCACCTACCAGAGGTCCCAGCAGATGAAAATATATATTTTTTTCAAACTCCCATATTGCCTAGTGCAGTTGATTACTCTGTCATCAATTGAACAAGGCAAAAGAAGTCCTTTAAGGTTTAAATCTGCACCGCCACCTTAGCAAAGCTGAACTCCAGGAACACACCAGCATTTGTGCCCAGCATTGCTATGATGCTAATGATGGGCAATACCTCATAAGATATTCCTGTCATGTGTGTCTCATTGCAATACATATGTCCAACATTACTTCTGTTTCACCAGGGTGCACAAATGTAATGCAATTCTCAATTTAAAGTCATGCATTCTGTCCTTATGTTTATATTTCCATTACAAATTCCTTTGTCCACAGTTTGGAAACTGCCTGCGTCACGCTGTACTTACTCTCCCGCTAGTGATGCTCAGGGCAACACCACCACCTTGCATTTATATAGCGCCTTTAACGTAGTAAAACATCCCAAGTCACTTCACAGGAGCGTTATCAAACAAAATTTGACACCGAGCCACAGAAGGAGATATTAGGACAGATGACCAAAAGCTGGGTCAAAGAGATAGGTTTTAAAAGGAGTGTCTTAAGGGAGGAGAAAGAAGTGAAGAGGTTTCGGGAGGGAATTCCAGAGTTTAGGGCCTTGGCACAGCCACCAATGCTGGAGTGATTAAAATAGGGGATGCGCAAGAAGCCAGAGTTGGAGGAGTGCAGAGATCTCAGAGGGTTGTAGGGCAGGAGGAGGCTACAGAGATAGAAAGGGGCGAGGTCATGGAGGGATTTGAAAACAAGGATGAGAATTTTAAAATTGAGCACCAGTTGGGGAGGCAGGAGTGCTAGACTTCTCATTAGGAACTTAGAGCGAGCACAGAACTATATGATGCCCACAAACATCAGCCAGTTAAGCATATATACAGTTAAATTTAAAATGTATTTAAGAAGCTGGCAGAAAGTAAGGGGTGCGGGCTCATAAATATTGTTTTTTGCAGGTAGCTAGTAGAATGTTTTTAATGTTTGCTGTTCAATAGCTATTAAAGGATAGTTGAAAAAAGATACATTAGATGACTCACCAAACAGCGAGCGTTTTTATATATTTCAAGCAAGTTAGTGGTACTGAAAGTTACTGCAATGGCTCTACGAAGTAGCACACAGTGGCCTAGATCAGCATTATTTTAAAATAAATGGATTTACATTGCCAATAAAATAATACCAGTCGGGAAATCTAGACTACTGTCTTCCTCACATGGCAAGCTCGCAATCAGTGTACAGTAGAGTCATGTGGAAGAGAGGACTATTGAGTGACCTATGACTGAAAAAATTAGGTTTACCCATAACAATTAAAATTATGGAGAAGCATTATCTTTTTCTAACACTTTATTTAGGTAGTAAATGCATGTATTTTCATTATTTAACAATGTGGCTTCAGCAGGTATTCTTAGCCCTCACCAACCTAAAATTCCCCCTTATGCAAGATCCCCATTGTGAGATTTTACCTTCCAGCATTCTCTTCAAGTTTCATCACAATTGAGAATCCCTCATTTGTCCTCCCAGTATGACCCTACTTTAACTCCCCAGCCCCAGTATGTATCCACCTTAAACCCCTGTAACAATTAAACTTCCCCTTGGCCTCATTCTCACAGTAAGATAGGTTACACTGCAGCAGCAGGGTGATCCCAGCACCCTGATCACCAATGAAAGCCATCTATTTCCTTCCACTAGAGCACAGGACACCAGGACAGCATTCCTGTATTTGCAGCAGCCAGCAGAAATAGTAGCAGTCGCCATGAGACAGCAGGGGGAATCAAACAGTGATCAGACCCACCTGTTCTGATTTGTGCTTTAGAGTCTAAGCACATATCAAATAAGTGGGTTTGATCACAGTTTTTTTTTTAGGAATGCGTGATGGAATGGCAATTGCTCAAAAAAGTAAAGGTGGAGCTCCTCTAATAGCTCAGTGAATAAGTGTACCACCTACCAAATCGAACAACCCAGCAATGTTCCAGATTAGATGATCTGTATTGAGCTGGTTCCCTCCTGACTGCTATCCAATGACCTCAGTTGGAAAGTGCAAGCATGTATATATGGAGCAAGGACACAATCGAGCATGGCAATGATCCCCTCATTGCTGAATGCCTTACCAACACTTCCATGAAGAACAGCTGCTTGTACTGGTCTATACTCCAATCTTAAGATACAGCATGTATATATTTTCCTATAGCTATTTGCTTTGATATTAGACTTTCCTCAGCATCTTCCTAAAGTTAATGATCTGATCGCAACAGCTCAGTAGTGTATCCTGTATATACACACCTATGAGGAGAAATTGAGTAGACCAGCCCAATATTCTCTAGAGTTTAGAAGAATGAGAGGTGATCTCATTGAAACATACAACATTCTTACATGACTTGACAGGGTAGATGCAGGGAGGATGTTTCCCCTGGCTGGGGAGTCTAGAACCAGGGGTCACAGTCTCAGAATAAGGAGTCAGCCATTTAGGACTGAGATGAGGAGAAATTTCTTCACACAGAGGGTGGTGAATCTTTGGAATTCTCTACCCCAGAGGGCTGTGGAGGCTGAGTCGTCGAGTATATTCAAGACAGAGATAGATAGATTTTTGGATATTAAGGGAATCAAGGGATATGGGGATAGTGCAGGAAAGTGGAGATGAGGAAGATGATCAGGCATGAACTTATTGAATGGCAGAGCAAGCTGGAAGAGCCAAATGGCCTACTGCTGCTCCTATTTCTTACGTTCTTATGTTCACACACATATATACAGGTTACTACTCTGAAATCAACTATTCAGGATGCAGTTTGTAGGCCATTAGAAATCTGATAGTGTTGCAACTGAAAGTGACAGCTCGAACGAGAATTTCCTAACAAGACATGATTTTATAATGAAAATTAAATCCGATATACTGAACTGTGTTTATTCTTCTGAAGGAAGTTACGTTCTTTTAACCACAATAATGACTTCATAGGATCAAAAAATAAAATACATCTCACCAAAGACAGACTGTAGATCCTTAGTGTTTTACCATTAAGCTCCCGCTGAAACAGACACAGCAAACTTAGGTTTTGGAACTCGAAAGGTGGCTAAATCAAGCTCCTCTCTTTTCTAATTGCCAGCAACAAATTGATAGATGGCTTTAAAAAAAAAGCTGGATGTGGATATTCTGGGACGTTGGTAATGTACAAACGCCAGACATCCAAAAGTCACAGCTCTCGGAAGGAAAACTGAGCCTTTTCCCTTCAGTTCCGAGCTCCTCCACGTTGTACTGCCAGGGCCTCTCTATACAACCCACAGACCGGTGACAAATACTGCACGCAACTTCCTCCCCAGGCTAACGGACCGCGCGGCATTTAATCCCGGGACCCGGTGCATTCGAATTCTACCGACTGACAAGCGCAACATCTGAGCATTCGAATGGAACGCGCCGCAATGTTTCGAAATACTTTACCCGGAACCCGGATGCCCAATTCAAGCGCCGCTCTCCCCGGCATTGACAGCGCAGGCGCAGCGCGCTCCCGACTGCCAGCCTTGAGGTGGAGCGACAGATGGCCCGGGAGAGTCGAAACGGGTGGTGGGAGGTTCTCTGCTGTAGTTGTTTTTTTTCAGTCAGATACCCTTCACTCATTATAGCTGCACCGCTTGATGTAAAACGCAATTATATGAATAATGCGGGCATATATTTCTATAGCTTTTGCTCCTGCTCGAGATTTTGAAGGTTTAATATTGAGCCCAATCTCCTCCCCCACGTTGAGAGATGTTAATGCGTAAAGATAATACACATGTTTCGCAGAGTGTAATTACTTTTTCAAGTAAATTTGATTTTTGTTTTAAGTCCTGTGTGGAAAAAAAATAGTGTTAACACACATCAATGACCTTCCCTCCGTCATAAGGTCAGAAGTGGGGATGTTCGCTGATGATTGCACAGTGTTCAGTGCCATTCGCAACTCCTCAGATGATGAAGCAGTCCATGCCCGCATTGCAGCAAGACCTGGACGACGTTCAGGCTTGGGCTGATAAGAGGCAGGTAACATTCGCGCCACACAAGTGCCAGGCAATGACTATCTCCAACAAGCGAGCGTCTAACTACCGCCCCTTGACATTCAACAGCATTACCTTCGCCGAATCCCTCACCATCAATATCCTGGGGGTCACCATTGACCAGAAACTTAACTGGACCAGCCACATAAATACTTTGGCAACAAGAGCAGGTCAGTGAGGTCTACAAGTCAGGAGTGTGACGGAATACTCTCCACTTGCCTGGATGAGTGCAACTCCAACAACACTCAAGAAGCTCAACACCATCCAAGACAAAGCAGCCTGCTTGCTTGGCACCCCATCCACCACCTTAAACATTCACTCCCTCCACACCATCCTGACTTGGAAGTATATCACCGTTCCTTCATCGTCGCTGGGTCAAAATCCTGGAACTCCCTCCCTAACAACACTGTGGGAGTACCTTCACCACACGGACTGCAGCAGTTCAAGAAGGCAGCTCACCACCACCTTCTCGAGGGCAACTAGAGATGGGCAATAAATGCTGGCCTTGCCAGTGACGCCCACATCCCATGAACGAATTTTAAAAAAAGGTCGAGCTAAGCACTCAATGCATAGTACACAAAGGATATATTCTAGTACATGCCCAGTGGCATTCCTCATGGGCAGTCCGAAGGTCAGGCCATGGAACACAGTACTTGGGTAAAGTGGGAGCTGGAGGAAATGGAATTGGGAGCCTTGTTTTGTCCAGGGCAGTGGGGTGGTGACGGGCATACCCAATGCCACGTGGACATCCACAAGCACCCTCCTAAATTTAGGGTACCACTAATTAAAAAAAATAACCTACCCAAAGTAAAACAATTGCATGTGAATAAATATTTTTGCTATCATAATTTGAAGGTTTAGCCCAATAAAGCATTATCTAGTTTCTCTCCTATCTCCCCTCATTCCTTCTCAGAGCTCATCTTGTCCATGAGACTCACCTCCTGCTCCCTCGACCCTATTCCCACCAAACTGCTGATCACCCAACTTCACTTCCTGGCCCCCATGTTAGCTAATATTGTTAACAGTTGCTTTCCTCAGGTACTTCAAATCTGCCATCATCACCCCCTCCTCAAAAAACCCACGCTTGACCCCGCTGTCCTTGCAAACTACCACCCCATCCCCAACCTCCCTTTCTTCTCCAAAGTCCTTGAACATGTTATCGTCTCCCAAATCCGTACCTATCTTTCCCGCAACTCCATGTTTGAACCCCTCCAATCGTGTTTCATCCTTCTCGGCCTGTCTGCATCCTTTGACACGGTCAACCAACAGTTCTCCTCCATTGTCCTGCTGGGTGGGGCTGCATCGCCTGGTTCCATTCCTATCTATCCAGTCACAGCCAGAGAATAATCTGCAATTGGCTTCTCTTCCCACTCCCGCACCATTACCTCTGGAATCCCCCAAGGATCTATCCTTGGCCCCCTCCTATTTCTCATCTATATGCTGTCCCTTGGCGACATTATCCGAAAACACATCAGGTTCCACATGTACGGTGACGACACCCAATTCTAATCACCACCATCTCTCTTGACCCCTCCATGACCTCTGATTTGTCACGCTGCTTGTCCGACATCCAGTATTGGATGAGCAGAAATTTCCTCCAATTAAATATTGGGAAGACAAACCCAGTGTCTTCAGTCCCCATCACAAACTCCATTCCATAGCCACTGACTCCATTGCTCTCCCTGGCCACTGTCTATGGCTGAACCAGTCCATTCACAACCTTGGTGTCCTATTTGACCCTGAGATGAGCTTCCAACCTCATATCCTCTCCAGCACTAAGACTGCATACTTCCACCTCCATAACATCACCCATCTCTGCCCCAGCCTCAACTGCTGAATCCTCATTCATGCTTTTGTTAGTTCTGGGCTCGACTATTCTAATGCACTCCTGGCCGGCCTCCCACCTTGCAACCTCCATAAACTTGAGTTCATCCCAAACTCTGCTGCCCATATCCTAACTCGCACCAAGTCCCATTCACACATCACCCCTGTGCTAGCTGACCTATATTGGCTCCTGGTTAAGCAATGCCTCAATTTTAAAATTCTCATCCTTGTTTTCAAATCCCTCCATGTTCTCGCCCCTCCCTATCTCTGTAACTTCCTCCAGCCCTACAACCCTCCAGATATCTGTGCTCCTCCAATTCTGGCTTCTTGCGCATCCCCGATTTCAATCACTCCACCATTGGCAACTGTGCCTTCAGCTACCGAGGCCCTAAGATTTGGAGTTCCCTCCCTAAACCTCTCCGCCTCTCTACTCCTCTATCCTCCTTAAAGACGCTCCTTAAAACCTACCTCTATCCAAGCTTTTGGCCACATCCTAATATCTCCTATGTGGCTTGGTGTCAAATTTTGTTTGATAACACTGCTGTGAAATGCTTTGGAATGTTTTAATATGTTAAAGGCGCTATATCAATACAAGTTGTTGTTGTTGTTGGTGGTGGTGATATCCTGCAGTATCCACTCACTACGGAAACCTGAAAGCAAAATGGTGGACACAGCGTGGTCCTATTCTACAATCAGCCAGACATGTACCAAAGATGGGAACATGGGCAAACAGTCAGAGAGATCTCCTCTGACAAACTTAGGTATGATGCGGAGATGCCGGTGTTGGACTGGGGTGGACAAAAATGAGAAGTCGCACAACACCAGGTTATAGTCCAACAGATTTATTTAAAATTACAAGCTTTCGGAGCTGTTGCCCCTTCGTCAGGTAAAGGTACAATAAGGGAAACTTAGGTATGGCAGATTTCACCAGGCCCAGGAGCAGACCCATTGGGAGGTCCTCTGATCTGCTTGCCTTGTGCACCAAATGACCAAAGATGAGCATGTTTGGAGATAAGCGCATCAGAAATTGAGGAATAGTCCCTTTAAATAATGCAAGATGGACTGCAATCTCTGGCACTGCAGGAACATATGAAAAATCGTTTCATCTTGGCTGCAGAACGTGGAATTGAGAGCAAGTTCTGTTTCCCGTAAGCTGGTAAATAGAATCTGAAATGTCCAGAATCTGTTTGGGTTCAGAAGCAGCAAAGTTCAAGATATAGGATTGGTAGTAGTGTTAATCAGACTGAGGCCAGGAGTGGAGGTGTTTCTGGGTTGAGGCCCAAACAGAAGCTTGGGAGACGAGCAGAGTTAACGGTGAGGCTCTGCGATTATTATAAAAAAATCCTTCTATCTTGTCCCAGCCTCCACTGTTGAGCTTCAGTGCAATACTGAGGGAGTGCTGCACTGTCGGAGGTGTCCTCTTTCGGAAGAGACGTTAAAGCAAGGCCCCATCTGCCCTTTCAGGTGGATCTAAAAGATCCCATGGCTATGGGGGCAAATTAGCTGCCGCTTTTCCTACATTACAACAGTGACTACACTCAAAAAGTACTTCATTGGCTGTAAAGTGTTTTTCGATGTCCTGAGGTCGTGAAAGGCGCTTTATGAATGCAAGTCTTTTTTTCTCCTGTCACATCTCCTAAGTTCACTGGTCAACAGCAAAGTCAATCAAATATAGTGTAGAATGTGATTGGTCATCATTTAACTAATTAGCATCCAGACATGTATGACAGGAAAACAAATCATTTGATAGAATCATAGAATGGTTACAGCACAGAATGAGGCCATTCAGCCCGTCGAACCCATGCCGGCTCTCTGCAAGAGCACTTCAGCTAGTCCCACTGCCCTGCCCTTTCGCCGTAGCCCTGCAAATTTTTTTCCTTCAGGTACTTATCCAATTCCCTTTTGAAAGCCATGATTGAATCTGCCTCCACCACCCTCTCAGGCAGTGCATTCCAGATCCTAACCACTCTCTGCATAAAAAAGTTTTTCCTCATGTCGCCTTTGGTTCTTGTGCCAATCACCATAAATCTGTGTCCTCTGGTTTTCAACTCTTCCGCCAATGGGAACAGTTTCTCTCTATCTACACAGTCTAGACCCCTCATGATTTTGAACACCTCTATCAAATCTCCTTTCAACCTTCTCTGCTCTAAGGAGAACAATCCCAGCTTCTCCAATCTATCCACGTAACTGAAGTCCCTCATCCCTGGAACCATACTTGTAAATCTTTTCTGCACCCTCTCCAAGGCCTTCACATCCTTCCTAAAGTGCGGTGCCCAGAATTGGACACAATACTTCAGTAGAGGTCAGTCCAGTGTTTTATAAAGGTTCATCATAACTTCCTTGCTTTTGTACTCTATGCCTCTATTTATGAAGCCCAGGATCCTGTAAGCTTTTTTAACCACTTTCTCAACCTGCCCTGCCACCTTCAACGATTTGTGCACGTATACCCCCAGGTCTCTCTGTTCCTGCACCCCCTTTAGAATTGTACCCTTTAGTTTATATTGCCTCTCCTTGTTCTTCCTACCAAAATGTATCACCCTGCATTTTTCTGAGTTAAATTTC
>CM059425.1:221460626-221578126 GCA_030390025.1 Squalus acanthias
AGGAGGAAGAAAGAAAGTGTTTAGTCATGATGCTCCGGCCACCATGAGTCTGGGGCAAGCTTGATGAAGCAGCTGGTCTTACCTCCCACTGGGAAAGGGTTGTTGAGAGTACTTGTGGTGATTTGTGCACTTTGGAGGTATTGAGACTCAAGATCAGGATGGGTGGCTCCATGGCTGCCTTAGATTGACCTTGGACGAGGAGCAAGGTGCATCAGCAGCAGCAACAGATTGCTGTAGAGAGACCTGCAGGCGGTTAGCAGAGAGGGGAGCAGCAGAGGGGTCGAACTTACAGGAGGCACTACCCGCAGAACAGGGTGTGCAAGTAGAGGCTCAGCTTCCTTGACCTCTCAAAGAGCAGTGCTTCCGAAGGCTGAGGTTGTCACATCAGGTGGTGGCAGACATCTGCAGCCTCCTAGGAGAAGACCAGCTCCCTGCTGGACCTGGTGGCCACACATTACTAGTGGTTGTGAAAGTGACTATCACCCTCAACATTTTTGCCTCCGGATCCTTCCAGGACACTACCGGAGACATATCAAGGATCTCAGCTGCACATAAAAGCATAAGGCAGGTCACTGATGGATTGTTTGCCAGGGCCAGCAATTATGTCAACTTAGCCTGCAATAACACCAGTGAGAATGAATGGGCACTCAGGTTTGCATCTCTGGCTGGCTTCCCACAGGGGCAGGGCATCATCGACTGCACACACATGGCGCACCCCAGATCAAGTAAGAGTATTCGTAAACCACAAGGGCTTCCATTACATTCCTTTGCAGTTGGTGTGCAACCACAAGAAAAGGTTTATGCAGGTGTGCGCAAGGCTCCCAGGGAGCTGCTATGAAGCTTTCATCCTGCAGCAGTCCAAGCTCCCCGACCTCTTTGAACTTGCAAGCAGATATAAGGGGTGGCTGCTAATCGACAAAGGATACCCGCTTCAAACTTGGCTGATGACACCTGTGAGAAACCTAACCAATGAAGCCCAAGAGCAGTACAACGACAGCCATATGACCATCAGATGTGTCACTGAGCAAGCGATTGGCATGCTGAAGATGCGCTTCAGGTGCCTGGACAGATCTGGAGGCGACCTTCAATACTCGGCAGCCAGGGTCTCCAGAATGAGCGTGGTGTGCTACGCTCTGCACACATCGTCTGCGGACGAATCCAATGAAGAGGAGGAAAAGGAGGAAGATGGAGACCCCCAATGCAGCACCAGCTTCTCACATTGCTGCCTGGGATGCCAGGGATTCTCTTATAGGTGTACGGTTCAGTTAGTCACTACCATTGGACTGATGTGATAATCACATCCAATGGGCACTCTTCCCCCACCACCCCGCTCCCCCCCCCCCACGGTGCCACCCTCCCCCCTCCCGCCCCCCCCACCCCGCGCAATCCCACTGTTACAAAGCTGTCCTGTAACCAACCATCCACCCATTGTACAGCTCCCCATCGGTCCCCATCAATTCATGTCTTCCCATTCATCAACAAGCAACTGAAAAGACGAGTTGCCACCCGCCAACCAAGAATGGGTAACACTGGAAAGTCATGCAAAGTAATAGATTTTATGTGATTGCTCTAAACAACGGAAACATAACAACATAATATTTTCTCAAACACCCATTTGCATACCCTTGTGCAACTGAAAAGCCTTACTCTTTCTTTTCCTCCCGCTCCTATGTGGTGCAACCTCTGGGGCTTCAGCAGAGGTTGAGGCAGGCTGCTCAGATTCTTGCTCTGACTGTTGAGATGCTCTTGGCCAACGACCTCTGGGTTTTGGAGCCTGTGAGGGCCCCGCTAAAGACTGCTCCACCTGCACCTGCAGGGGCAGACTCAGCCATCGGGAGATGAGGCAGCATGTCGGGTACTGGCTGAGCGGGGGGCAACGTGTGAGAAGTGGGAGCACTTTGAGTGGAGTTCCCACTTCCATGTCCCCTTTTGCCATCATCCCTCTCACAGTTTAGCTGCACTTCACTCCTACCACTCTGCTAGAGAGCAGCTTGCTGCAGATCAGTGGCATGCTGTAAGGCCAAGGCTAGGGTATCTATCATTCTATTTAAAGCGCCAGACATGTTGGCATCCAGAGTCTGCATGGCCGTGGTCAAGGTCTGCATGGATTCATTTGATCACCATGATTGATGTTCCACAGAGTGGCCAATCTGTCCATGGAAGAAGACATCCTCGCGATGCTCTGCAACATCAACCCACTCATGCTTGAACTAGACTCCTGCATTCTCTATACAATCATGGACAGTGTGCATGGAAGGCCGGTCAGTACATCGCAGATTTTCTGCTGCCCCTCACTGATTATCCTTTTCATCGATAAAACCCCGGGGTACAGCATCTCTGCCCTCCGACGTGGAATCTCCAGACCTGTCCCTACCACCACTGTCTGCTCTTGCTCACTTGTGAACTTTGAGTCACCAGGTGAAATCCTGACCGACTGGCTAGCTGGACCCACTGAAGTGCAAGTATCTTTGCTGGTGCATGGTAAGCATGAGTCCTGTGACGGTGCACCCTCAGAAGGAATCAGCTCCTCTGAGGATCTGGCATCCGGGAGCTCCACCATCTGCTGCTGTGCACATGAAGGCGGAGAGAAAAGATTTGAATTCATACTGGCAAGGTAGGAATGTTGCAACTTAGCATTATGAAGATGATCATATTTCACTCGCTGCTGAAATCAAGTCAACATGACTGAGTGTTGTTTACCGGGTACGGTAGCATAGTGGTTATGTTACTGGACTAATAAACCTGAGGCCTTGGATCCGGAGATGTGAGTTCAAATCCCACCATAGGCAGCTGGGGAATTTTAATTCAATTAATTAAATAAATCTGGAATTAAAAATGAGTATCTGGTTCACTAATGTCCTTTAGGGAAGGAAATCTGCCGTCCTTACCCGGTCTGGCCTATATGTGACTCCAGACCCACAGCAATGTGGTTGACTCTTAACTGCCCTCTGCAGTTCACCACCACCTTCTCAAGGGCAATTAGAGATGAGCAATAAATGGCGGCCTTGACAGCGACGCCCGCATCCCATGAATGAATTAAAAAAAACATGTGGGTTGTTGATATTTAATTCTGTCACCAGGTAGGAGGAAGGCCCCAATCTCTCCATCTCCGATGATCAGGGACGTCAAAACGCCATTGCTCTCCAGTGCTTCCCCCTCTGCAGCTGTCAACTGTGAAATCTATGAAGGACCACCTCCGGTCCTCTCCCTCTCCCTCGTGTTCTGTGCTCTCTTATCCTGCAACGGGAGAAAGAACAGACCTGTGAGTGACTGTAATGGCATGTGTTCACTCGATGGATGCAATGCATTTGGTGAGGGTGACTATCAGGGAGAGGCATCAAATTGCATAAGGATCAGGCTGAGTGGCAATGGTGGATGGAGAGATGGGGATGTGAGGAAGTACATAGAAAGAGAACGATGGGTACTCTTGCAAGATAAACGGGTGTGAGGAGTTATGTAATGGAGTAGGCTTGACAAGGAAGAGTGAGGGGGTGGGGGGCTGGGTGATGTGCACAACAGGATATAAGTGAATGTGCAACTTGCCTTTCCTGACCTGGTTAGCTCATTAAAGTGCTTCCTGCACTGAATCCAGGAGCATGCCACAATGCTCCTGCTTCTGACCTCCTCGGCCACCACCAACCATGCCTTCTTTGTTGCAGCTGCAGGTTTCTTCTTCCTGTTGCTGGGGAAGAGTATCTCTCTCCGACTCCTCACTGCACCCAGCAGTGCATCAGGCGATGCATTGTTAAATCGAGGCACAGCCCTTGACCGTCCTGAATTCATCATGAAACGCCTCCCTCTCTTTGTTCAAACTCCTAACTCATCCAAATTCCATCTTTGGATTGACCCTTTAAATACTCCAGTTGACATTGCGTCATGCGGATCCACGCCCAGCGCCATGTATTCGACGCCGTACCCAGATGTAATATAATTAGGTGACAGGGTTAAAATGCCACAGACAGACGCGCTGAAATTTCTTCTGGGTTTCCCACACAAAATCACCCCCCGACCCCACGCCTTGGAGTTATTATTGGGGACATTATGACTAAAAGTTTCATAAATGAGGTGGGTTTTAAAGGGGGTCTTAATCAAAGAAAAGGAGGTGAAGGGCAAAAAGGTTTGGGGTGGGAATTCCAGAGCGTAGGGGCTAGGTGGCTGCCAATGTTGGAACAAAGGAAGTGGGAGGATGCCCAAGAGGCCAGAATATTGGGGCTGAAGTGTTACCTTAGTATTTCAATCATATTTGCACCACCATGCTTCCCAAGTGTAAGAACATAAGAAATAGGAGCAGGAGTAGGCCATTGGGCCTTCGAGCTTGCTCCGCCATTCAATAAGATCATGGCTGATCTTCTACCTCATCTCCACTTTCCTGCACTATCCCCATATCTCTTGATTCCCGTAATACTCAAAAATCTATCGATCTCTGTCTTGAATATGCTCAACGACTGAGCCTCCACAGCCCTCTGGGGTAGAGAATTCCAAAGATTCACCACCCTCTGAGTGAAGAAATTTCTCCTCATCTCAGTCCTAAATGGCCGACCCCTTGTTCTGAGACTGTGACCCCTGGTTCTAGACTCCCCAGCCAGGGGAAACATCCTCTCTGCATCTACCCTGTCAAGCCCTGTAAGAATTTTGTATGTTTCAATGAGATCACCTCTCATTCTTCTAAACTTTAGAGAATATAGGCCTAGTCGACTCAATCTCTCCTCATAGGACAATCCCCCATCCCAGGAACCAGTCTGGTGAACCTTCATTGCACTCCCTCTATGGCAATATATCCTTCCTTAGGTAAGGAGACCAAAACTCTACACAATACTCCAGATGTGGTCTCACCAGGGCCCTATATAATTGCAGTAAGACGTCTTTACTCTGATACTCAAATCCTCTTGTAATAAAGGCCAACATACCATTTGCTTTCCTAATTGCTTGCTGTATCTGCATGTTAACTTTCAGTGATTCGTGTACAAGGACACCCAGGTCCCTCTGAACACCAACATTTCCCAATCTCTCACCATTTAAAAAATACTCTGCTTTTCTATTTTTCCCACCAAAGTGGATAACTTCACATCTCTCCACATTATATTCCATTTGCCATGTCCTTGCCCACTCACTTAGCCTGTCTATATCCCCTTTAAGCCTCCTTGCATCCTCCTCACAACAAACATTCCCACCCAGCTTTGTATCATCAGCAAACTTGGATATATTACATTTGGTCAGCTCATCCAAATCATTGATGTAGATTGTGAATAGCTGAGGCCCAAGCTCTGATCCTTGCGGTACCCCACTAGTTACAGCCCCACTAGATCCAATTAGAGCATACCATAGGCATTCTGAAGCAAAGTTTCCACTGCTTGGACAGGTCTGAGGTGTCCTACTGTATAGCCCTGCAAAGGTATCCAAAATGATAGTTTGCTGCATGCTGCACAATTATGCTCTGAGGAGCAGAGGCTTCAAGTGGAAGAGAAGGGTTTGGCAGGCTTTTAAGAGGATGACTATAATGAACCCTGGTGACTGGGTTTAAAGTCAACCCAGACTAAAGGAGACAAAACCTTACTGCTGACCATAATGTTTTCTATTTTGCACTTACAATCCTTGCTGCCTCTCTCATTGAGATTCCCAATTTAATGCTAATTAGTGCCAAATTATAGGCATTATTGTAGTGTGGACCCACTAGAAACTAAGTTGAAGTCACTCAAACTAATTTTAGGTAGGACCCTTACAGCTATAAATAATTATGAAAATGAGCTAACCACACAGAATAGTGGTAAGTCAGCTTCCTGCGCTATTGCTTAGCTCTGCATCAGCAACGAGGTACACACTTTGTCACAACAATAGGGCCGATTTTGTAGTTTAGACCGAGTAAAGAGGAGTAAAGGGAAGCATCAGTCAGTCAGGTCTCCCAGATCATGATTGGTGCTATTCCAAAATGTTTCTTTTTAGCTTAAGGCATCTTCCTTTGTACTTTTATACTGTCAACCATTACATGTAAATACATTAGAAAATATGGAAACGTTATGACTGTGATGTAGTTTTCTAAATAATAAATTCTTCACAGTTAATCCATAGTGAAAAAAAATCATCTTTACAAACTTGTGGGTTTGTAGAGCCAACTGGCAATTTTCTGTTTCTAAAATTCCCTACGTCCCCACTCACAGCCCATTGCTTCTGATTCAGAGTGCTCGCATTTGCTGAGAGAGGATTAATCCAGAGCTGCAGTGGGGAAGGGGAGAGGAAGTAGTCCCTACGTAGACAGCAGAGCAATATTTTAGTCCTGTTGTCCTGTACTTACAGGAATTTCTATGGTATTTGAAAGCTCTGGCTTTACTCTGCATCTCTCTTATACCTGTCCTGGGAGGGCTTGATGCCCAAATTGAAAAAGATTATATTCTCCAGCGTTGACAATCTTAACATCTCAATTCCATTTTTTGACAAAAAGGCTTTTATTAAACCATGGAGTAAGATTTACTGAAAAGAAGCCAAATAGATGGCGGGTAGCCATAATTTTATTAACTGATCAAAAATGTGTTACAAACAAATTAAGAAAATGAAGCAAGGTGACAAAACACTTGCCATTTGGTCTAGATGATGATATAAAATTGATTACATTGATGATACACTAATCTTCACTTTTTCTTTTGCATCCAGGTATTTTTGTGTTACTTAAGCCTGGTGTGTAGGACATAGATTTGATATCCCCCGCTCCACTGAGTTTCCCATCTCAACTTCTTGGGAATGTAATGTATGGAATCCATGTGTCTACCTGATTGTTGCAAGAAAATTGGATGGAGACGCTCCACTTGGTTGCTGTCTGATGACTAGCCAATAATGCCATTGACAGAGGCCTAAACGCAGCTGCCACCTAACCCTCTTGGATGCAGGAGATGCATAACCAGGGGAACTGAGATTGATAGATTTTTGTTAGGCAAGGGTATTAAGGATTACGGAACCAAAGCGGGTAGATGGAGTTAAGATATAGATCAACCATGATCTAATTGAATGGCGGAACAGGCTTGAGGGGCTGAGTGGCCTACTCCTGTTCCTATATCCCTAACTACTGAAGGAAGGAAAAAAGGGGAAAAAACAGGTTACATGTCCTCAAACAAAAAAGTTTCCAATGTTAGAAGTTTCAAAAATGTTAAAGTGCTCTTCTTACAACATAATCAAAGCACAGCAAGGTGCCCCTTCATGGTCAAACTTAAAGTGTGGTAGTCAAACATCATTTTATTTTCTACCATTCTACACTTAGATGTTTTTGTAACAGTGAAGGAAAATAATGCATTGGTTGTAATATACCAAAATTCCCTGGACTCTGGAGAGGTCCCAGCGGATTGGAAAACCGCAAATGTTACACCCCTATTTAAGAAAGGAGGGAGACAGAAAGCAGGAAACTAGAGACCAGTTAGCCTAAAATCTGTCGTTGGGAAAATGCTGGAGTCTTTCATTAAGGAAGCAGTAGCAGGGCATTTGGAAAATCATAATGCAGTCATCTATCACAGAACCATCTCCTGCATCTAACAGAATTGCACACACGAAATAGGAGCAGAATCAGGCTACACAGTCCCTGGGCCCGCTCCACTACCCACAGGGCCATGACCGATCCGAACCTAGACTCATGTCCAAATTCCTGCCCGCTCCCCGTAACCCTTAATGCCCTTTACTTCTAGGAAACTGTCTATTTCTGTTTTAAATTTAATTAATGTTGTAGCTTCTACAGCTTTTTGTGGCAGCATATTCCATGGACCTACCACCCTCTGAGTGAAGTAGTTCCTCCTCATCTCAGTTTTGAAAGAGCAGCCCCTTATTCTAAGACTATGTCCCCTAGTTCTCGTCTCACCCGTCATCGGGAACATCCTCCCCGCATCCACCCGATCCAACCCCTTCACAATCTTATATGTTTCAATAAGATCGCCTCTCATTCTTCTGAACTCCAATGAGTAGAGTCCCAATCTACCCAACCTCTCCTCATATGACCACCCCCCTCATCCCCGGGATTAACCGAGTGAACCTTTTTTGCACTGCCTCGAGAGCAAGGATGTCTTTCCTTAAGTAAGGACACCAAAACTGTATGCAGTATTCTAGGTGCGGTCTCACCAATACCTTGTACAACTGAAGCAATACCTCCCTATTTTTATATTCTATCCCCCTAGCAATGAAAGCCAACATTCCATTTGCCTTCTTAATCACTTGCTGCACCTGCATACTAACCTTTTGAGTTTCGTGCACCAGGACCCCCAGATCCCTTTGCACTTCAGTACTCTCCAGTTTCTTGCCATTAAGATAATAAATTGCTCTAGGATTTTTCCTGCCAAAGTGCATCACCTCACACTTTCCAGTGTTGTATTCCATCTGCCAAATCTCTGCCCACTTACTTAGCCTGTCTATGTCCCCTTGCAGGTTTTTTATGTCCTCCTCATTCACTACTTTCCCTCCCATCTTTGTATCATCTGCAAATTTTGATATGTTACACTTGGTCCCTTCCTCCAAATCGTTAATATAGATTGTGAAGAGTTGGGGACCCAGCACTGACCCCTGTGGAACGCAGAGTCAGCATGGTTTTATGAAAAGGAAATCATGTTTAACAAATTTGCTGGAGTTCTTTGAGGATGTAACAAGCAGGCTGGACAAAGGTGAGCCAGTGGATGTGGTGTATTTGGATTTCCAGAAGGCATTCGATAAGGTGCCACATAAAAGGTTACTGCATAAGATAAGAGCTCACGGAATTGGGGGTAATATATTAGCATGGATAGAGAATTGGCTAACTAACAGAAAGCAGAGAGTCGGGATAAATGGGTCATTTTCCGGTTGGCAAACGGTAATTAGTGGGGTGCCACAAGGATCGGTACTGAGGCCTCAACTATTTACAATCTACATTAATGACTTGGATGAAGGGACCGAGTGTAATGTAGCCAAGTTTGCGGATGATACAAAGATGGGTGGGAAAGCAAGTTGTGCAGAGGACTCAAAGAATCTGCAAAGGGATATAGACAGGCTAAGTGAATGGGCAAACATTTGGCAGATGGAGTATAATGTGGGAAAGTGTGAGGTTATCCACTTTGGCAGGAAAAATAAAAAAGCAAACCATTATTTAAATGGAGAGAGATTACAAAATGCTACAGTTCAGAGGGACCTAGGGGTCCTTGTGCATGAAACACAAAAAGTTAGCATGCAGGTACAGCAAGTAATCAAAAAGGCAAATGGAATGTTGGCCTTTATTTCAAGAGGGTTGGAGTATAAAAGCAGGGAAGTCCTGCTACAACTGTACAGGGTATTGGTGAGACCACACCTTGAGTACTGCGTACAGTTTTGGTCTCCTTATTTAAAGGAAGGATATACTTGCATTGGAGGCAGTTCAGAGACGATTCACTAGGTTAATTCCAGAGATGAGGGGGTTGCCTTATGAGGAAAGGTTGAGCAGGCTGTGCCTATACTCATTGGAATGTAGAAGAATGAGAGGTGATCTTATTGAAACATATAAGATACTGAGGGGGCTCGACAAGGTAGATGCAGAGAGGATGTTTCCCCTCGTGGGGAAATCTAGAACTTGGGGGCATAGTTTCAAAATAAAGGGTCGCCCTTTTAGAACTGAGATGAGGAGGAATTTCTTCTCTCAGAGGGTCGTAAATCTGTGGAAATCTCTGCCCCAGAGAGCTGTGGAGGCTGGGTCATTAAATACATTTAAGGTGGAGATAGACAAATTTTTGTAAGATAAGGGAGTGAAGGGTTATGGGGAGCGGGCAGGGAAGTGGCTTTGAGCCCAAGATCAGCCATGATCTTATTGAATGGCGGAGCAGGCTCGAGGGGCCAAGTGGCCTATTCCTGCTCCTATTTCTTATGTTCTTATGTAATGATGTTGCCTCATTGATAAAAGATGCTTCATTTTCTTCTCAGTTCTCTATTATTCTTATTCCCTGATCTCTAAATGTTGCACGACTAACTGGCCAAGAGTGTGTATAGGCTTCCTAATGCCAGGCCTATGCCAATGTCACAGTGATCCAGCTTGAAATGGGTGCATAATAAAGCTTGAATATGACATTCCTGTCATTTTTCCTCCCCTCAGGGAATCATTTGGCCTCTGCTCAGCGCCTTCTTACAGTGACACAGCTGAGTTCAAGAATTGAGCAATGCAGGGTATTGATCATGTAATCCATCAGAGCATAAAATAAACAAGGCCGTTCAGTCCATCTTAGCTCATTCCATTCAGAAGGAAACTACTGTCCATCCCCTGTCCCCTCCACCCCCACCTCACATTACAGCATCCATTTCTTAAATGATTACAGGGTTTCTAACTTCAATATCCTACCCAAAAGACTGGCATTTGTAACAACAAGGTTTAGTTTGGCTATGAGCAGACTACTCATATAGTTAAGTAGTCTGCTGATACTCAGTGTCAAGGTTCTCATGAATAACGACTACTTACTCAAGATGCCAGCACAGTGGGCATAATATGTTGTTATTTAAGTATTTACACAGGAATATTTTATTAAAATTTTAAAATACATGAATGTGATAATCCAGCTAAGTTAGTAGCAAAATGGTTAAAGACTTTCTTTCTTTCCTACATTGGCCTTTCATTAAAAAATATCTGAACTCAACTCATACGTTTTGTATAGACACCATTGTTATATGATCTAGTGAGGATATCAATCGTTATCTGTGCAACAAACTGATTGCCTTTTAAATTAGAAATCCTTTCAAAGTCTAAATCCATAATAATCAATGCGTAAGTTACAACTATGAGAAGTCGCACAACACCAGGTTATAGTCCAACAGTTTTATTTAAAATCCGCATCATAAGTTACAACTGTGTAAGGCTCACAAACCCCTTCCTCCATTAACTGACAAAAATGTTATACAAGTTAGCCACTCTTTTTTTAATTATATCTATTTTTTGCTGAAACAAATACAAGTACTCAGTCTTTGTTTCACCTTATTCTGTTGTTTCCCTCTGTAGTTTTCAACGAATTATGCTCATATGTAGCTTTCTTTATTGGAATCAGTGCTGGTATTCTTAGCTTAAATTCTCCCTTTTTTGGAAATGCTAGTGTTTTGTTTTACTTACAAACGTTTACCACTGTTTATCTATTTTCTTGTTTTTCATTGATTTGTTAAACATAATACTTTGCAGTTTATCAGTTCTGTCTTATTTGTTTCCTCTTGTTATTTTTGGCATATGTACTTCCCCACATAGCTCCAAAATTATACTGCTGGAAGCATTTTCATTCCTCCATGCTGCTTACAGCTGTGTTTTCTGGGACTCTCAGTATTTCTTTCTTTTCCTAAACACCTGTAACTGGCTCTGCCCATTTGTCAGACCTCTGTTCTTCCAGGTTTGCATTTCTGTCTTGCCTTGCACTCCCTTGCTACCAACTGCAGAACTCCCAAGTATCAGCTTAAAGTCATCTTTAAGATGTCAAAATGTCAGCAGGCAGAAGATGGGGAACCCGAAATGTTATAGAAAGATCGATCCAAACCTTCACATTTTTATCTGATTATCTAAAGCATTGATTCAGTCAATGAGATTGCTTGATTTTCTGCATAATATTACTTTATACTCTTAATTTTGCTGCATGAAAAGAAATTTCTAAATAAACAGCAATTTTAATTAGATTAGTTCTCAATCTGGAATAATGCCATACCTAACTTTCTCCCTTAATCTTGACACTTGCTTTCTTAACTTTTTCCCCCACACTTATTGATGTATTTTCTATTGGTGCCTATTCAGTCCATGTCATGTGTTTCTGTGGTAGTCTTCTGGTTCCATATATCCAGTTTCCCATGTTGAACTCTGTAATAACCTTACGCCCATTTTCTACCATCTAGTAACCATTTAGCAATACACATTGTGGTCTTAAAAGAGAAGCTAAGTGTTGAATGTAAAGTATTTCCCGCATGTAAGTAAGTTATTTAAAATATATCCTGTATAATAAAGGATATTAGCCTAGAAATTGTTATTAGTGACATCAACAGACACTACTGTTCAAATGGCGTTCCTCTGTCCACCAAAATAACGGATAGAAGAACATTACGTGAGCACATTAGGCATTCATCCACTGATATCGGCAACAATTATTTTGAGGTTGTTATATTTAAGATGCAAAAGATTCCTTTAGTATACCTTCCTGGCAAAGGTTCAAGCACATTATTGAAGTACGAGATGAATTCACGCTATGAGTTTGTGAGTCAGCGAGCTAATAATTCTATGGCGTAGCGCCCGTTGTTTGGGCACTACGGGTGCAGTTTTGGGTCGAAAATGGGATCCAGGCCGCGTGCGCACACTTCTGGTATGGGTCGCGCCGGACCCCATCCTGGCGAGTGCGTTAGCGTCGGCGCTTGGAACGTGTGCCAGAAGTATGTAGAGTAGGCAGATCATGACATTGACGCCAGTACTGCTATTTTCATCCTCAACGCTGGAACTAATGCCCTGTGTTAACCTTGCACAGCTGAACATGGGTTCAACAGCTGCAAGGACCCCCTACCAGCGATATTTAAAGGGATCATCCACCACTCTCAGGTGAGTTGCTGATTAATTTCTACTGGCTCTGTGTAAGTTTGTGGAAGTGTTTGGAGCTTTCCAGAGTTGTTTGAAGTTGATGAGTTGACAGGGAGCGGTGCTGCAAGCGGAGAATGCCTTGGTTCTGACTTCAAGGGTTCTGGTGAGACCACTTGCTCCCAGTCATGGGTGCTCTAGTTGTCATCTCCCTTGGCCTGCAGCATGACACGGAGAAGTAGCAGAGGCAGCGAAGAAGGACAAGCTGCTCGCAGAGGGAGGAGAAGGATGGGGAGAAGGGCTCCCAGCAGAAGGCCTTACCCATCTAGGGTCTTCCGAGAGCAATTCTCTTACCTCAACCTGAGCCAGGAGCAGTCTGTGAGGCGTCTGTGCTTTACGAAGGAGGTGCTCACAGAACTCTTGCAACCAGACCTGCAGCCTCACACCAGGGCAAGGACAGTGCTGCCAGTGACTGTGAAGATGACCGGGGCCCTGAATTTCTTTGCGGCGGGATCCTTCCAGGCTGGAGCAGACAACATCTGTAACATCTTCCAGTTCGCCATCCACCACTGCATAAGGGAGGTGACAGACAATCTTTATGCCAGGAGAAGGGAGTTCATTGTCTTCTCTCTGACCAGAGAGAAGCAGGCAGACCATGCACGTGGCTTTGCCATGATAGCGGGCTTCTCCATGTTGCAGGGCACCATCGACTGCATGCATGTGGCTTTGCGGGCACCACATATAAATGTTGAGATGTACTGTAACCGCAAAGGTTATCACTCGCTGATTGTGCAGTTGGTGTGCGACCATGCTTAGCACATCATGATGGTGAATGCCCGGTATCCTGGCAGCAGTTATGATGCTTTTGTTCTGTGCCAGTCCGCTGCCCCCTCAGTATTTTAGCCACCAAGACAAACCAGAGGGTGGCTACTGGGCGAAAAGGGCTATCTGCTGACCACCTGGCTCATGACTCCGCTCCGCAACCCAACCACACAGCATGCGTACATAGAGAGCCATGCTACCACACAAAATCTGATAGAGCAGACCATTGGCATCCTTAAACAACGCTTCCGCTGCCTGGACCGCTCTGAAGGAGCCCTGCAGTACTCACCAGAACGCGTCTCAAGATTCGTTGTGGTCTGCTGCATGCTCCACAACCCACCATCATAAGGGCACAACCCTGGCCACCAGGCATACGGCAAGCAGCTGAGGAGGAGGAGGAAGTGGAGGAGGAGGAAGTGGAGGAGGAGGAAGTGGAGGAGGAGGAGGAAGTGGAAGCGGAAGGTAGGCGGCAACCCAGACAGATTCTTTCTGCCACAGCTACCCGATTTCAACTCATCCAACTGCGGTACGAGTGAATGCAACCCCAATTCCCCATTCAACATTAGTCCCACACCTTACCTTCCCTTTGTTACTGACCGTCACAATCTCTTGGCCACAATGCTGAAATAAAAGCCACCACAAAAGAAACATTCCAATCCAACTTTATCCATCAGTCCATCCAATATTGCATAACAAAATCAACTAATCACCCTTGTGCATTCCCTTACTCCCTGTCTTGCATGTGCCTTTGCTTGTCCTAGTGCTCATACGAAGTGCAACCCCAGTGGCTGTAGCATGGCTGGTGGAAGACTGCTGACTTTTAGTGGGGGAGACTGCAGATGGCCTTGCCAGACGGCCTTGCCAGACAACCTCGAGCACCTCTGGGCCTAGAAGGCCCGGCTGCAAACTGCACCACCTCGGCATGGGCGGCAGCAGTCTAGGTTGGCTGGCTGACAGGCAACAGCAAGGACACTGGTGGACTGGCAGTGGTGGGAGGACAAATGCTGTCATCCTGAGAGAGGACTGCAGGTTCTTGCTCCACGGAGCCACTGCCACTCTACCGGGGCGGTGTCTCAGCATTCCTAGCCATCTGTTGGAAGACAGATTGCGGGACTGCTGTGACACTTTGCAAGCCCCTTTTCACACTGGTAAATGCAGCCATAATGACAGCAGTCTGAGATTGCTTGAGAGCAGCCTGAGCTTGTATGACAGAGGTCTGAGCTTCCTCTGCAGCACTCAGACATTGGATGGCTTGTGCTTGTGCTGCAGTGGAAGCTGAGCCATCAACCATCAGATGCCGCAACATGGTTGGGTCCACAAGTGCTCTAAAGGATCTGCCCACCCCTTCCATGCTGGAAATCATGGGCTCCAAACTTTGAGCAAAGCCCTGTGCAAGGTTGGTACCAGACTCCTCCATGCTCCTGTCAGGCTTTCTGGCAGGCCTGCTAATGCATCACGCATTTCATTGTGCATACCCATCAGCGTTCTTCTGTAGGCCGCCCCATCGAAGTCCTCATCTGAGTCCTCTGCAGTAGAACTCATATGCGACCTCGCCCTCAGGGGAGCTGGCACCTGCACTACCCTTTCCCCCTGCCCTGGCTGCAGCCTACTAGTGCCCGGTGACTCACCACCTGCAGATACCGCCTCTAAGCTATCCTCTAAACTCCGGGCAGTGCCAATATCTGAGCTGGTGGCTGCGAGTGTCAGATGGTGTGATGGTGTTTCTTCTTCTTCATCACTCTCCTCTCCCTCTTCTTCTTGAACCACTGGCTGGGCAAGTTGGATTTCTTGGGTGTCTGAAATGAGAAAGGCACAAGGGTAGGGTCGTGGTGAGGGGAGGGAGGGAAAGCAAGAGGTGCATGCTTACACCATGTGCAGCTTGTAAATCAGAAGATTGTGGGATGAGGGAAGTAGGATGTGAGAAGAAGGATAATGTATGAGAATACCAGCATTTGTACTCTTTCAGCCATGCACTGGCTATGGGCTCAGCCATGCCCCTCCCAAGAATGGCCAGCACCGTCTCCTCTATGGTTATGCAGGCGAGCCTGTCCCCCGCCGGTTAGGTTCTGCTGGCACCGGTTATGCGCCACTTTTTCCTGAAAGAGAAAGGGAAGTATGTCAGTGAGTGTGGTGTAATGTGTTTGGGTGATGTGCCTGTCATGGTTAAATAACTGATAGTGTGTGCAAGCTGTGAGATGTGAGTGTGAGGCTTGCAGCAGTGGTAAGTGTGTAAGGGTGAGGTGAAGCTATGAATGTATGGTATGAGTCATGCTTGGTAGAGATTATTGGTAGATGAGCGATGGGGGTGCGCTACATTGAGCAGTGTGTGAGGCTAGTGGTGCAGATTCACTGACCTTGACCACTCGTGTGAGGTCATTAAACTTCTTCCTGCAGTGCGTCCACATCCTCAGGGTTACACTGCTGCTATTCACCACAGTGGCTATCTGCTCCAACTGCAATTTGTTCTGTGATCTGCAGGGCCTCCTGGCCCCTGTGGAAAGAGGACCTCTCTCCTCCTATTGACCTCCTGCACCAAGGCCTCTTGTGTTGCATTGGAGAACCTTGGTGCATGCTTTCTCCCCTGTTGTACCATCATTAATTGTTCTTTTCCACTGTCTTCCCCAGCCAGTTCAATGATCTGCTGCAGGCAGAATGCACCTCCCCTTTAAGAGGTGCAGACTGCCTTTAAGTAGTGCAGGCTAGCTTTAAGTGGTACTAGCTTTGCATGAACTTGGGCCCTCTGCTGACCATTCAGCCACTTAGCAGTGCGTTCAGTGTTGGGCTGAATGCCACAATCATGGAAATAAGCAGGCAGCATGAAGTTTGTGTACTGTCTGCAGTCCTTCCAACGGACGCAAGTTGTTCACACATCGTGATCCCTGCACCCGATTTCAGGGGAAAACCAATTTCTAGGCCAGAGTATATTTGTATCTGTGGAGATATTTGTATGACAGCGAAAATTAGTCTGAGAAAGTAAAAGTCAGTGTGAGTACCAAATAAGATTGTGCCAAGCTTGTAATTCTGTTTCAGTGCAATTTTTTCCTTTTTGTTGTATCTCTCCACATTTCTCACTGGTTTACTCTGCTTTACTACTATCTTATCACTTGGTCTCTATCTATCCACCCACACCCTTGCTCTTCCATTTTTGTCCAGGACTTCAACATGGATTCAACTGGTTGGTGACCCTCATAACAAAAATGTATCTCTGGCAGCTACTTTAAGAACATCCCTATGATGTAAACATGGCCGCACAAACTGAGCTATGAGGTGCTATCACCCAGCACTGAACTAAGCACAGAATGCGACTGGCACAGTGACATGTCAAGTTCATCAATTTTGTACAGCTTAATTTTGATATTTTCATCTGTTTTGTGAATTATATTTAACATTTATAGGTGTGGGGATGACTCGGTGCTGCAGTGTGTAAGACCAGTGCACTTTCACCTCTGGAACTTGTATCTGACCCCAGTCCACACTGATGAACTAAAAGGCTCATGGGGTAAATTTTCGTCTTCACTGAATGGGCAATAATCTGGCAGAGTGGATCACCCGCCGGTTACAGAATCCATCTGATTTTCATTCCATTGAAATCTATGGAAGGAAAATTGAGTGGGTTTTTTATTGGGCGGGTGATCCGCTCCACCAGATTACCGCCCATTCGGTGAAGACGTAAATTTAACCCCATATCTCTGTCTCTGCCAGGTATAAAATGCTATGTGTAATGAGTTTCAGCAGTTTGACTCTACTTTGGGCACAAGCCCATGACACAAAATTGCCTAGAATCCCAAGGTAATTAATTATAAATTAGTGACAGCTCTCAGGGTGTCGGGTGTGGGAAGTGGAAGCGTCACACTGTGCAGTAGAAGCTGCTCTTCTAAGGCTGAGCTAAAGCAGCAACGTTGTTGTAGTTTAGAGAAGATCTTACTCTGCAGCTATCCATTCTATATCTGCCCTGAGAATGATTAAAAAGATAATTAAATAATATTTAAAAAATAACATGAAATATTACTCATTAGAATTTGAAAATGTGATTATTTCTCTTAAAATGAAACACAATACCACATTTTTAAGTGACTTTGCAATCAACTCTGCCATTCTGAGCATAAATTTCACTCTCAACATTTCCCCAGTGTTGATGCTTCTGAGGGCAGTAATTCAGAAATTTATCAAGTTTCTTAAAAAGCTCCAATTTAATTTGTAAAGTCCAATCCTATTCCTGTAAAAATAGTGCACCAGTAAGCACAAATGAAACATCTGAAATAACAATGTAGCAAAGTTTGTGCAATAAAGCTAATCTCTTGTTCCTACACAGTATGTAGAAGATGCAGTTATATATTTTTTTAATTTGTTCTCAGGATAGAGGCAATGCTGGAAAGGTTGCATTTGTTGTCTATCCCTAGTTGCCCTGAGAAGGTGGCATTCTCCTTGAACCGTTGCAGTCCTTGCAGTGATGGTACTCCCACCACGGTATTAGGTAGAGAATTCCAGTATATTGACCCATCAATCATTAATAAATGGTGATATAGGTCCAAGTCAGGATGATGTGTGACTTGGAGGGGAACTTGCAGGTCAAGGTGTTCCAGAGGTAGAGATGGCAAGCTGGGAGGTGCTGTCGAGTTAAGCTTGGTGAGTTATTGCAATGCAGCCTGTCGATAATACATGCTGTAGCCACAGTGTGGCAGTGGTGGAGGGGTAGATATTGTGTTCACTGGCAAGGGTGCCAATCAAGCAGACTGCTTTGTTCTGGAGGGTGTCAAGCTTTTTGAGTATTGTTACAGTTGCATCTAACCAGTGGAGTGGTCAGCATTCCATCACACTCCTGACATGCGCCTTGAAGATGGTGGTTGAGGGGTCAGGAGCTGAACTGCTTGGCACAGAGTACCCAGCCTCTGGCCTGGTCTTGTAGCCATGGTGTTGATATGCCTGGTCCAGTTGAGCTTCTGGTCAATGGTGCTCTCCAAGATGCTGACGGTGGGGAACTTAGTGGTGGTGCCAATGAAGGTAAGGGGGAAGTGGTTGGTCCTTCTCTTGTTAAAGATGGTCACTGCCTAGCACTTATGTGACACAAATGTTACCTGCCATTGATCAGGCCAAGTTTGGATGTTGTCCAGGTCCTGCTGTAGGCTGGCACAGCCTGATTCATTATCAGAGGAGTTGTGAATGGAGCTGAACACTGTGGAATTGTCAGAGAACAGCCCTACTCCTGACCTTATCATAGGGGCAAGGTCATTGATGAAGCTGCTGAAAATGGTTGGTTGCAGCTCTTAAGAACTCTGGTAGTGATGTCCTGGGGCTGTGATCATTGGCCTCTGGCCAACACAACCATCTTCCTGTCTGACTTCAGCCACTGGAGGGTTTCCCTATTGACCTGAGTTTTTCTGGGGCCCCTTGGTAACACACTCAGTTTCAAAGGATATTCCAATATCACGCATAAAAAAATTTCAGAAGTTGCAACAATATAAATGTAGCTAGTTAGAATGGTTTGAAGATGGTACTGCTAAATGGTATCAAAATGTATACAACATGTCCAGGATAAATGATTATTGATAACTGCTTAGTTTGCTTTAACAAGAATGATGGGGGTCTATCTGAAGGTCCCATAATGGTGGTGATATTTTTCATTGGTCGGTGGCTAGTGTGTGTTGCCGTTTTTAAAAAAAACTGACAAATTATGAGGAGAGGCAATATGAACTAAATGGTACAATTTTAAAGAGGATGCAGAAACGGAGAGACCTGGGGGCGTATGTACACAAACCTTTGAAGGTGGCAGGACAAGTTGAAAAGGCTGTTAAAACAGCATATGGAATACTTGGTTTTATGAATAGAGGCATAGAGTACAAAAGCAAGGAAGTTATGCTAAACCTTTATAACACACTGGTTAGGTCTCAGCTGAAGTATTGTGTTCAATTCTGGGCACCTCACTTTAAGAAGGATGTCAAGGCCTTGGAGAGGAAGAGATTTACTAGAATGGTACGAGGGATGAGGGACTTCAGTTATGTGGAGAGACTGGAGAAGATGGGATTGTTCTGTGTACTGTGGGGATTAAAGCAGGGACAGGGTACTGGATTTGGATGATCAGCCATGATCGTATTGAATGGTGGAGCAGGCTCGACGGGCCGAATGGCCTACTCCTGCTCCTAGATTCTATGTTTCTATGTTTCTCCCTAGAGCAGAGAAGGTTAAGAGGAGAGTTGGCAGAGGTGCTCAAAATCATGAATGGTTTTGATAGAGTAAATAAGGAGAAACTGTTTCCACTGGCAGAAGGGTCGGTAACCAGAGGACACAGATTAAAGGTGATTGGCAAAGAACCAGAGGCAACATAAGGAAACATTTTTTACATGGTGTGTTGTTGTGGTCTGGAATGCATTACCTGAAAAGATAGTGGAAGAAGATTCAATAGTAACAGTCAAAAGAGAATTGGATAAATACTTGAAGGGAAGAAAAAGACAGGGCTCTGGGGAAGGAGCAGGGGAGTGGGATTAATTGGATAACTCTACCAAAGAGCCGGCACAGGCACGATGGGCCAAATGGCGGCCTCCTGTGCTGTATCATGCTATGATTCTATGATATAATTTGTAAACTGAGTGTTTTTTGTTTTGTATAGTGTTAGCTTTGCCTCAGTAGTATCACTCTCACCTCTGAGTCAGACGATCCTGGGTTTGAAATAACAACAGAAAATACTGGAAAAACTCAGCAGGTCAGGCACCATCCGTGGAGAGAGAAACAGAGTTAACGTTTCAGGTCGAAGACCTTTCGTCAGAACTGGAAAAAAGCAGGAAATGAAATAGATTTTAAAGCAAATATGATGCTGGGAAAAGGGAGAGGGGATGAAAGAACAAAAGGGAAGGTCAGTGGTAGGATAGAAAGCAGGAGAGATTAAGAGACATTGAGAGACATTAAGAGATATTCAAGGCAAGAGGAGGTGGTAATGTGATAGGTTGAGGAACAAAGGATGGCTCGAGATGAAGTGTGAAATGCGCTGGCAGAATGAAGGACAGCTGTCAGCTTCTGGGAGGGAAGAAAAAAAAGGCCAAACAAAAGGGTGGATAAAAAAAAATATATGTATATGTGTGATGGGGGCTGGGGTTATGATCTGAAATTGTTGAATTCTATGTTGAGTCCAGAGGGCTGTAGAGTGCCTAATCGAAAGATGAGATGCTGTTCCTCGAGCTTACGCTGAGCTTCCGTGGAACAATGCAAGAGGCCGAGGACGGTGAGGTCAGAGTGGGAGTGGAGCGGAGTGGGTTTGAGCTCCCCTCCAGGACTTGAGTACATAATCTAAACTGACACTCCACTGAGGAAGTGCTGCAGTCTTTTGGATGAGACATTAAACCGAGGGCCCGTCTGCCTACCCAGGTGGAGGTAAAAGATCCCATGGCACTATTCTAAGAGCAGAGGATTCCCCTAGAGAAACAGAAGCAAAATGCTGCCCTGGCTAGCATTTATCCCTCAACCAACATGACCAAAATAGATTAACTGATCATTAATTCCATTGCTGTTTGTGGGAACTTGCTGGGCTCCAATTGGTTTCCTCCTTTGTCCACAATGTAACACGTCAGAAGTAGTTCATTGGCTGTAAAGAGCTTTGGGCGGTCCTGAGGACGTGAAAGGTGCTCTATAAATGTTCTTTATCTTCTCAGCTTGTGACTGGGTTGGGGAGATTGTCGTTGATGCACGTGGTAATAAAAGTTTAACATAATCAGAAGAGCTTTTACAAAGTTATTGAACACTGATTTAAGTACACTGTGGCTACACCGGGAATAACAATTGAGAATGCAGAATGCTATGTTGCAGAATTGTTACTTAAAATAGATTGTGTTCCATAGTTATCGATGTATTGACGCGCCCAAGGAATATAAATAAATATAGGACCGGAGGTGGTGTATTATGCGCAAAACAGCAGCCAGTTAGTTCTCGTAGCCAGTGCGTTCAAACTAAGCGACAAAGGGGCGAAAAGGTTTTAAAGGATGCACCTTGCTCAATATTTGGATTTTACAATTAATAGCAGGCGGTGTTTATAAATGTCATTTAAGGCGTGTAACAAGCAGGCGTCAGGATTTATTCAGTATTTACATGTGTCAAAAGGGCCCGGACGGTGAAGATTGTTACACAGTGGCACTTCTCTCTATTTCAGTAAATAAACACCCCTACATACAGTGTGGCTAGAAATAAACGACCTTCTTGTACCAACAGATGGACGAAGATGGAGCGGGAGAATAAACACGGATGGTCCCGAGCGTTTCTTCGCTGTTCTGCTTTTGTACAATCTCTGAAATGTAGCCTGTTGATTTGATCAGATCTGATTTAATCCTTTGATACAAAACGACACAATCAAATTATTGTGTGATAAGCCATGTTACTGAGTTTTGTTCCAGTGTCCAAATAATTCTATTTGCCAACCGAATAAACTCCGAACAACTTTGTAAGCGCCGCTTTTAATTTTCTGAAACTCGTTTGTTGACATTTCGATAAGATTTCTGTTCAGATTCAGATGAATAGTATCTGGATGTTCCATTGCTCCGAGATTGTGAAGAGCCTGCCGGGTGCATTGACCTCCATGCCTGAATTCCCAATATGTGCTTCTGTTACAGGAAGCTCAGCAGCAGGACCACAAAATGGAAAACCTTTATATGTATGTAAAATGTTCAGGAATTATTTCAGAATTAACTAGTTTCTACGTTGTCATTCATATTTCTTGGTTGTGTGCACATAAACGTCAGATTTATCGCCGGTACTGCAATCGTTCAATAAGAAATGTACTGTAATAATTCACGTAAAAAAAATTACATTTAACGCATTCATCTAGTGGCAGGTTCAAGACGTTCGATCACTCCCACGCACTGTAAAAAGGCGTCGTTTTGCTTGATTCTCCGCTGCTGTGAACCCAGCTCCGGCGCGGTGTCCGCCTCTCTCGGCCACATGACGCCCCCTGTTGGCCACGCAGCGCCAATGACGTGTACATTGCAGCGCACACTTCCGACGCTCTGTACTGTGAACTAAGGCGAATAAATGGAAAGAAAAAGAAAGCGAATAAAGAAAGGAATTCGTCTATTTCTGGGATTTTTGTCGTCATAAATCCGATCTCGATTTTTTTTAAGCAACTGTGCACACTCCTGGTGTCACTGTTCCGCAAATATAACTGACCACATGGCGTGACTTTATCACAGAGACCATGCAGACGTTTCTCTGCATATAGGTCTGCTGTGTATTTTTTTTATCACTCGCTGTAAAATAATCATACGTTCCCTTCACTGGGGATTATGTTTTCTTCTCACCCCTGCAAATATAGCTTACAAATCCTTTCTATTGTCGGTGAAAGTTTATTTTCCCTTCTCGCTTTCTCTATGTACACTTTCCAGCTCTATCTTTTACAACAATAAAAATAAGTATGTGTCTGTACTGTACTTCTCACTGCCTGTACAAAAAGCGTGTTTGAATGTATGTGTCTGGATTGTAAATGTGCATTGCCTGTATTGATGTGTGTATATGTGTTTGTGTCTCCCTCTTGTATTGGTGTGTGTATATGTGGGGTTGTGTTTCTATCTCCCCCTTGTATTGATGTGTGTATATTTGGGGTTGTGTTTCTGTCTCCCCCTTGTATTGATGTGTGTATATTTGGGGTTGTGTTTCTATCTCCCCCTTGTATTGGTGTGTGTATATGTGTTGTTTGTGTTTCTATCTCCCCCTTGTATTGGTGTGTGTATATGTGGGGTTGTGTTTCTGTCTCCCCCTTGTATTGGTGTGTGTATATGTGGGGTTGTGTTTCTATCTCCCCCTTGTATTGGTGTGAGTATATGTGGGGTTATGTTTCTGTCTCCCCCTTGTATTTGTACATGGGATCTCTCTCTCTCTCAGTGGGCGAGTTGAATGTATCCAGTATTGAAGGTGCCGAAGCTGCAGGCTGCTGTCTGTGAGAGAGAGAGGGGGGAGCGCGCATGCTCGGGGCGGCCGGACTCCCTCTCAGTCAGTAATAAGAGACAGAGACACAGAGAGAGAGAGAGAGAGTGAGTGTACAATGTCCGCCATCGGCGGGGGCTCCGTCTGCACTCTCACACCAAACACCTACAGCAACTCTCCACTTTGCATGAGCTGGCTCTGAGGCCTGTCTCTCTCCGAGGATGGCCGCCTCGGTAAGTAACCCGCGGCCAGACAGCCCCGTGCTTCTCTGGCGTTGAGTGGCCGAAAGCTGACAGCATTTTTGCCCGGAGTTTTGTTGGCACATGCCTGAGGATTGCAATAACCAGCCATATTTCCATAAGTACAGTACAGGGGGAGGGGGCTCGGAGCCTGGCGCCTTTGGCCGCTCCTGTCGCCGCTGGCTCCCGGCGCCGAGGCTTGTTCCTTTTTATTTTAATGTGGGTTTTTCTCTCTCTTCGTGTGTTTCAGGGTGCCGCTGTTCAGGTTAAACTGGAGCTAGGCCATCGGGCCCAGGTTCGGAAAAAACCCACGGTTGAAGGTTTCACCCACGATTGGATGGTCTTTGTCAGGGGTCCGGAGCACAGCAATATTCAGCACTTTGTGGAGAAAGTCGTCTTCCACTTGCACGACAGCTTCCCCAGACCCAAGCGGGGTAAGGAAACCGCGCAGGAACAAAAATATATATATATATTTTTTTAAAGGTTGTATTTTCTGTTGAGTTCTACCTTGCTGATGCGGGTCGTAACCTCTTTGCGTTCATTTTATGCTCAGGTGTCTTGAAACAGTCCATAGGGAGTGGGTGGGTTAAAAAATTGCAGCAAGGCATTTGCATTTGCAATAAGTTTAAAATATTGCTGTTTTGTTGCCGGTACGTTATTCAGTGTAGTGCTGTCGCGATGCAACCTTTTGCATTGGGCTTCATATCTCGGGTATCGACAGCAACCTCACATTAAACTGGCAGTAATGATCTTTGAGACAAACTTGTTTGCAAGTGCTGGTTTGTTTGGTTGCACTGGATTGAGTGCATTAGTTATTAAGACAATTTTATTCGAAGTTTGCCTGTGTTTTGAGATGGTGGCAGAAAGTGTCTGTCACTTTACGCGTTTGCTATCGGTTTGTTCTGTGATTCTGCTTTTATCAGACAAGTTGAGATAATAACTGGGCATTTTTCGTAAATCTTAGCGATTTTTTTTTCGTTACCTATTTTTAAATAAATGCAGACAACCGCCTGTGCACGGTTTGCATTTGGTTCGTCAGCTTTATACTTACAAGTTTCCAACCGCAAGTGGGTGTTTCTTTAAGTTAACATTGTACTAAGTGCGGTAGTGGCAAACACATACAAGCGTGAAAGAATTGAAGCATTGCATTTAAAAGAACACTTGTCTGCAAACCCAGACTTCTCCAATCAAAGCTTATTGATGTGGATGTAAAATACCTGAAATTCTAAGTAAAACTGGAAACTCTCAGCATCTGAAAAGACAGGTTAACGTGTTGGAGTGCAGCCCCTTAATCAGACTGTAACTTCGCTTTGTAAAGCTTCGTAAAGTGTCAATTTACGCAGCAAACATGATTGGGAGGTGTCAGGAATGTTCCCAGAGCCTGGTAGACTTTACCATTTTTCATGTCTTGTGCGCTTTCTTTGCACAGCTGGAATTGGCTTGACTTGGGCTGGTCCCTGTTATGCAAAGCACTCTGAGCTGAGGTTGCTAGGTGCGCAGTTAATACCTTGATATAACGGTGTGAATTAAGGTTAATGACAGACTTTATAACTGGCCCAGAGTGGGTTTAATTCATGCAATTGCCGTGTGTGTGAGAGAGAAAGAGAGAGAGAGCGAGCGAGATCGATAATCTGCCGGAGTGTCCGAGGATTGTTTCCAAACTGGCGCATTTCCTCCTTTTCCCGGCGTTTGGTTGTGTCGAGAAGCGCCCAGACCGGTCCCGCCGGGTGCCGCTGTGTTACAGCGAAATGGAAACTGGGCTGACTGGGAGCAGGATAGTGAGGGAAGCCGCCCATCAGGAACAGGAACAGCAACATCACCCCCGCCCCCCAAACATTTTTTAATGTCAGAACTGCACTTGCCAAAAAGCAGCATTTTAACGCTCCCTCCGGCCAGCCATCAAAAGCCGGTGCACCCTTTGGCTGGAAAGGAGGCGAGAGTATCTTCCTATTCAAATCCTGCAGTGTCTCTTTCTGAATTCAGTTTGATCCTGTTGCTTTTATTTTGCAAGTGCTGTTTAAACCCCACTTTCCCTATTCTGCAGTCGTTTGCTAATTTTTGGGGACCACTCAACGAGATTGTGGAAGACAGAAATAGTACCGTGTCACAGTTTCATTGTTCTGCATAGGTCATGTCTTCCTTTTAAACTCCGGTACTTTATTAAAATTACTTGTTGGTTAACTGAATTTCAGTGTATGGCGAGGAAAAAATTCCTTTCAAGAATTTTAACTTTGATCTAAGGTGTCATGCTTATTAAGACTTTGCATTGAAGGGGATGGGTATGCAAACTGTTGCAGCTCGGTCAAATCATTATTATAAGTAAACAGTGGAATGCTCCCTTTTCTGGTGACAACTGCTTGACTCATTGTTTAGGTAAATCACATGCTTCTCAATTCATATGTATACATAATGGAAAGAAGAATTGTACTGGCTTAAGGCATACTAGAAAGATCAGAGGGCCTGTGATCTTCATTTGTTTGTTCACTCATTCATTCACCCATCCATTTATGAAATGTGGTACTTAACATCCCATGTTAGTTAAATTAGATTGTAGCCATGCTTGATTAATTATCAATTGATTCTGAAGTCCTTGGCGGAATACAATAGCACAGTAAATCTGAGACGGATTGCTCTACACTCACTCTTGTTTGTTATGGTAACTTAACTCTTTACTTTTGAACTTGTGTCAAAGGACCTCTGTTGGTGTTTGTCTGGTGTTGTATACCTTGATAAATAACACCTGATATAATTTTGTCATGTAATGTGAGCCTAGCTGCTGTCTCCAACCTATAAAATTGAAAGTGACAGGAAAAACAATTTGTATGTTAACCAATTACATATGCAGCTTGTGGTAGTAGCTTTTCAAAAATAAACATATATGTAGATGGCTGGCTTTACAACCGCTTGCATTTGTCGAATACCTTTTGTAGGCCCAAGGCACTTCACATATCCGAGACTGCATCAAGCAGTGATCGGTTGGTTGAAATCATGGTGAAGAAAAAGGTAGGTTTTTAAAGGGAGGGAGCTCCAAGGCATAGGGAAGCAGGGTTGGAGGGGTTATGGCAGGGACATAAGTTGCAGAGGTAGGATGGCCTACAGCCCTGAAGGGATTTGTAGGGGAGGACATGGAGTTTTGCATCTAGTGCCTTATGAGATGAAGAGTGAATAAAGGTTGACAAAACATAGCAGTGATGGGTGCGCACTTAATGAGGGTGGAGTTTTGCACCAAATTTGTGATGGGAGATTGAGCGGTGAACACAGAGGGTGGTTGAGTCTTAAGGGAACAAAGCATGGATGTGGATTTCATTGGTGGTGGGGGTGATTAGTAGCAGAGGTGGAAATATATGATCGGTTCTGGGACTTTTAGAAAAAAGTACACAGTTGGGGCTCCAATACTTCTACAAGGAAATCTGCTTCTTTCTTCATCTAGACAACAATGACCATAATATGTGCACACGTTTCTGTTTTTAGTGAAGAAACTCCTGATTTTCTTTATTTCAGCAGAATTATGAAGAGGGCAATAGAGGGAGACGGAGACTGACACTGCTGAGAGGGAGAAGCTCCCGGGCACCAAGTGGAAGGGGATGGGGGGGTGAAGGACAGAGTTGAAAAGATGTACCTTCTTGGGAAGAGGAAAGGAAGAGAGAAAATTAGACTCCCTGTGAATAGGGGGTACATGAAGAGTGAATGTAGGAGAACCTGTTGAAGGGAGAAGGAGTGACATTGCTGAATGAGGGAAGGAAAAGGAAGAATAGGGAGAGGATTGCTATTGGGGAGGGCATTTCTAGCTCCCCTCGGAAAGGAAAAGGTGTCTGGTCTTGGGATGTCTGCATCATAAACAGTATATTCTCTGTCTCTGTGACTGTAGGGTTACATTTGCCATTTTGCTAAAATAGAACAACTCGTACAGAGAATTGTCATTCATAAAAATAACAATACTTCATTTTCTAGTATTTCAAATACCTCAAACACAGTAACTTGAAGTTTGTATATATGCTACTGTAGCACTTTACACGAATGGAACTGTTAACTGCATTAAAATCCTTCATGTAAACAGCACTGTAACTTGAATATAACAGTAGTATATTTTGATTTCCAAAAGGCATTTGATAAGGTGCCACATAAAAGGTTATTACACAAGATTAGGACTCATGGGGTTGGGGGTAATATAGCATGGATAGAGGATTGGTTAACGGACAGAAAACAGAGAGTAGGGATAAACGGATCTTTTCCAGGTTGGCAGGCTGTAACTATTGGGGTGCTGCAAGGATCAGTGTTGGGGCCTCAGCTATTTACAATCTATATTAATGACCTAGATGAAGGGACCGAGTGTAATGTATCCAAGTTTGCTGATGATACAAAGCTAGGTGGGACAGTACGTTGTGAGGAGAACACAGAGTCTGCAAAGGGATATAGATAGACTTAAGTGAGTGGGCAGTAAGGTGGCAGATGGAGTATAATGTAGGGAAATGTGAGGTTATTCACTTTGGTAGAAAGAATAGAAAAACACTTTTTTTTTAAATGGTGAGAAACTTTCAAATGTTGGTGTTCAGAGAGATTTGGGTGTCCTTGTGCAAGAAACACAGAAAGCTAGCATGCAGGTACAGCAAGCAATAAGGAAGGCAAATGGCATGTTGGCCTTTATTGCAAGGGGGTTGGAGTATAAGAGTAAGGAAGTCTTGCTACAATTGTACAGGGCCTTGGTGAGATCACACCTGGAGTACTGTGCACAGTTTTGGTCTCCTTATCTAAGGAAGGATATACTTGCTTTAGAGGCAGTGCAACAAAGGTTCACTAGATTGATTCCTGGGATGAGAGGGCTGTCCTATGATGAGAGATTGTGTAGAATGGGCCTATACTCTCTGGAGTTTAGAAGCATGAGAGGTGATCTCATTGAAACATACAAGATTCTGAAGGGGATTGACAGGGTAGATGCTGAGAGGTTTTTTCCCCTGGCTGGAGTGTCTAGAACTAGGGGGCATAGTCTCAGGATAAGGGGTAGGCCATTTAAGACTGAGATGAGGAGAAATTTCTTCATTCAGAGGGTTGTGAATCTTTGGAATTCACTGCCCCAGAGGGCTGTGAATGCTGAGTCTTTGAGTATATTCAAGGCTGAGATAGATAGATTTTTGGACTCTAGGGGGGAATCAAGGGATATGGAGATCGGGCGGGAAAGTGGAGTTGAGGTCGATGATCAGCCATGATCTTATTGAATGGCGGAGCAGGCTCGAGGGGCCGTATGGTCTACTCCTGCTCTTATTTCTTATGTAAAAGTCACCTGTAGGAAGAACAAGCAAACTTGCATTTATATAGCACTTTTGATGTCCTCTCGATGCCCTGAAGTGCTTCAGTCAATGAATTACTTTTGAAGAGTAGTCATTGGCTGCTGCATTTACTTGCATAACAATGCAATAATCTGTTTTGGTGGTGTTGGTTGAGAGATAAATATTGGTCAGGCCACCAGGGGAACTTCCCTGCAGTCCTTTGAATAGGGCCACAGGATTTTTTTATGTGCATCTGAACAGGTAGATGTGGTCTTGGTTTAACATCTCGTCTGACAGACCTGTACTGACCCTGATATGACTGAACTTTCTGGAGTTTGCTTCTGATAAATACAACCTCTACAGTTACTTCGAAGTCCTCCTGTAAGAGATGCGAGAAGTCCCTATTTATTTAGGGAAATGCCAGCTGATATTTATGAAAAAAGTAGTCATTTCATGCTTTTATTTTACATTATTGAGAAATATGGTGGATATAAATTCTGGTGACAAAATGCAAGCAAAAGACTTTCAAAATGCACCAGTATATTCACTCCTTTAATAAGATTTTACCCGTGTGAAATGATTTTCTTAACTTTCAATAATAGTGTTTTTTTTCTCTGACTGAAATGGAGTAGAAGGGAGCTCTTTTATCGATAGCTGCCAAGCTTGAGATTTTTCAACTGCGAAATGTTAAAGGATTTTGATTTGGAAAGACCCCACATTGGGCTTATTTATCAAAAGTTCATCTTGTTGTACTGCTTTGCAAATTAGAGGTGGCTCATCATTGTACATCCAAAGCTGAGCAGTCAAAACATAACTTTATTGGGTATTGGCTCCTGACACTTATGACCTGGAAGTGGGTGTGATTTTTTAAAGATGAAACCTGAGGATACCGCCTTGTGACTATATTCATGGCGTATTCCCTTTGGTGTGACATGTCTGATAAGTGCAACAGTGGTCTTTTTTTTCTTAAATTGATCGGTTTTGAGTGTGTCTTGAGGATTTATTTTTTGTTCATTGAACTGCAAGCGCTGTATGTGAAATAAAAGCAAAATACTGGAAATACACAGCATCTATAAAGAGAAAAGATGGGTTATGACACTAAGTCTGTACCTTTCAGCAGGGAATTTTAGTCGCAATTGATTTCTAAATGGAAGTAAGCACGTTCAAAGGTAGCAAAAGATTTAGGGTTGTGATCGGTGGGAAGGGGATGGAGACGTTGCAGTCCTATTTATATCTTAACAGTAGAGGATATGAAGAGTAGGTACAAGGCAACTATATTGTCAAGTACTGGTGCTGCCGACCAGATATTATTGTTTGGTAAGAGTAATCAGCCTTATAAATTCACAAATAATGTTTCTTGGGCAGGCATTGACTAACATTCCAACCATATTCCTGTAATGGGTTATTTATGTGGCATTTCAGACTTCGGTTCTTAAAAGTATTTGCAACCAAGTTAGTAAAAGCATTGTAGGTTTTCTGTAGTGTCTAACTGTGCTGTCTGGACCTCTGACAAGGTATATTTTTGGGAGCTTATTTCTGTGTTCTTGATCTTTGAAGAATGAATCAGCAAAATGATCTTCTTTTAGATCTGAATCAGGAGGGTGCTTAAAATGCAATGTTATATTGATGATTTGTGAAGTGGTGCCAGTTTTAGTAGGCTAAGAATATTTAAAACGCAAACAGAAAATGCCAGAAACACTCAGCAGGTCAAGTCTACATCTGTGGAGAGAGCAAATGAGTTAATGATTCAGGGTGTAGATCCTTTGCCAATGTTCTGATGAAGGGTCTACAGTTAAAATGTTAACCAGAGATGCTGACTGACTTTCTGAGGGTTTCCAGCATTTTCTGTTTTTGTTCTAGATTTCCAATATCTACAGTTTTGCTTTTTATTTTTCATATGAGTATTTAGTTGGGTTTGAAGCAAGTCTGGAGGCGCATACTGTATTCATGCTGCCACAACAAACTTATTTATTAAATTGTCATCCTTCTCTTGCCCCTTTTTTATGTGCATACTAGGGAGCTCTTCCACAAATGCCAAGAAAACATCTGGGTTTTCACCAGACTTCATGAGCCATGTAATGTTTGTGCTAATCGTAGTGAGGAATGCCAGTGCTGCAGATGGAACATTTTCCCTTTTTGGGCACTCCATGTCGGCAGCCATCAAGTGTGCCCAGATCAAGCATAGTGCAGCCAGATGCAGAGTAAATCATTCTCTGTGCACAAAAATTTAAAAGTGCAGACTGCAGGACTGAGATTCTTTCACGTCCCACTTTCTCATTGAGTTACAATGGAAATTTAGTAAAAATAATCTTGAACTTTTACAGAGGAAAAATATCCCCAAGTTCCTTTCACAAGTGACCCTGTCCGGAACTGTCCCTTTGTTGTGTTTCTAAAACTCCGATGGAGACTTGTGAGATGTCTTTTATATATGCTGTTTGAGTGTAATTAAATGGCTATGGTTTGTGACTGAGACATTTACAGTAGCCACCTGATAACTCCTTTTTATATTGTGGCTGTTTAGATGGCATAAAGCAGTGCAGTCAGAACTGATAGATATGGATGCACTGCAAATTGGGTTTGGTTGTTGGCCTGTTCACACTGAGACTTGAAGAAATATCTTCAATGGGGTACCAACAAGCAACAGACTACCCTCACTAATATGTGCTCGAGCGTAGGCAAGTGATTTGACATTTTGATGAATTTGATGGCCAGTATAGTGTCCTGTGTGGGGGCTGGGGAAGCTTTGTATGCCATTCCTCTAGTAAAGCTGTCAAAGTATTTTCCTAAATGCTTATTGTTTTGGAAATTAAAAAAGAAAAATGATGGCTAGTGTAAATAAAATGTAATCCTTCCCATTCCCCACCACCACCCCCATATCCTAAAAATGAACAAATGAGAGAACTCTCTGTTCTCTCTTCCTGTCGAACCTTCTGCTCCTGATTTAATTCAGGATTTTGCCTCATTTCTTGAAAGCTTGCATCAAGAGTTGAGGTTCACTGCACTAGATGGCAGTCTATTCCACAGTTGAAAGCTTTACATATGAATTTGTTAAATGTTCTGCCGATATGTGATCTTTGTCTTATTTACATCATGGGTGATTTCAGAATCTGTCAAGATTTAATTTTAAAATGATTAAATTAATTTTAATTAAGGATTCCAAAAATTGGAGCAACAATTTTTTTTTAATGGATGCAATTTTATGGCAAATCTGCTAATCACTTACGAGTGCGATTGTGGGTGAAAAAGGAAGACAGTGTGTGTTTATTTTCAAAAGAAAGTGGAGATGAGGTAGAAGATCAGCCATGATCTTATTAAATGACGGAGCAGGCTCGAAGGGCCAAATGGCCTACTCCTATTTCTTATGTTCTTAAATGTTACTTTTCTATCATCTCCCATTTTTCTAAATTGAGAATTTCACATCTGAAGAAATTTACATGGTTTTTCTTCGTGTTTCCACTATTTGTTGGAAGGGAAGGTGGTGCATACTTTTAGTTTTGCAGTTTGATGTTAAAAGATGAATATTTATTAACCTATTAAAGTCTGCTCTCAGAAAGGGAGTGTTATTTGTCCCAGTAAAAAGTAGTCTCCATGGATCTGTCGCCTACAAGCTGCCATTCGTGTAAGCAATAATTGGCACCCAGGAGCAGGAACTGAGCAGATCCCCTGCTTTGATGGCCTGGCAGGGGACAGAGCCATCTGTAAGTCTTCTGCTGAGACACCCAAATTGGTGGGTCTCCTAAAAGAACTTTGGGAACGTGCATAAATTGTGACTTTTTTTACACTGAGGGAAGACTTTCTACAGGAATCCTTCTATGCTCCAGTTACATTTCTATTTTAAGGGAACTTGACATTGCAGAGCTTTTGGATTTCACTGAACAGATAAAGTTTTGGAAGCTCAGGAAATAATTGAACACCTTTGTGCAACATTTTTATTTTAAATGTGCTGCTTTTTTGAGCATCACTTAATACAATGGTTTTGTGAAGCTTGTTGCTAGTCACCAAGGAGTTTCGTCTAATCCAGCGGTTCCCAACCTGTGGTCCACGGACCACCAGTGGTCCGCGAGGGTACTGCAGGTGGTCTGTGGGGGGAAAAAAAGAATTATAATGTAATAGGCAGCCATAGGCGATGTTAAAAATGTTTTAAATGGCTAGTGGTCCGCAAAAGCTTTTGATGACCATGTAGTGGTCCGTGTAAAGGAAGAGGTTGGGAACCGCTGGTCTAATCTATTTCTAGACCAGTTGAACTGTGTAAGTTGTTTTGATTCATCTCTACTTGTAGTCTCTGCCAAATGTAGTAAAAGTATTGTCAGGAGACTGTTAACCAAGTTTCTAGCCATCAAGCCCCAACATTCAAATTGGTTTCCTTCAATCCCTTTGCCTTGCTGCACCTCAACTCCTTTTTTGACCCCACCCTCACTCCGCTCCCTTAATTCTTCTCCCATTTTTTGTTTTTATCTTTTTTTCACTCCTTCCATCTCCCTCTCTCTTCGTCTCCCACCCACCCTTGAAGCATATTCGGGCGTTTTGTAAATGAATAACTTGCATCTTTCATCTTTATTTTTCACAACCGCATGGTGTCCCAAAGCACTTGGCCAATGAAGTACTATTTTATTTTTGTTGTGTAGTCACTGTTGTAATGTAGGAAATGCGGCAACCAATTTATGCACAGCAGGGCTCCACAAGCATCAATGAGATAAATGGCCAGATAATCTTGCAGTTTAGTGGTGTTGTTTGAGAGATACCTGTTGGCCAGGACAGCAGGTGAACGGGTGTGGAGGTGCACCCCTGCTCTTTGAATAGTGCCATGGGATCTTTTACATCCACCTGACAAGGCAAACTTGGTTTAAATGTAAGAGACAGCCCTTCCAACTGTGCAGGATTTCGTCCATCCTTAAGTATTAGCCTGCATTATGGGCTCAGGTCTCTGGAGTGGGGCTTGAACCCGCAACCTTCTGACTCCGAGGCAAGACTGCTACCACTAAGTCAGGGCTGATACTGAGGCACTATGAATGTAAATTGCTGATTAATTGTATGTCACAAATGATTTGAGGGATGAGTGAAAGCCCAGTTTAGAGTTTTGCAGAGGCTGTTGGAGGGGAGAGAAGTGAAGAGGTTTAGGAAAGGAGTTCTAGAGAGTGGGTCCATTACAACTGGGGGGGTGGAGGGGAGGGAAAGGGGTTCAGGTGGGGAGGTGCAGCACACACAATGCTCAGTCAGAACCAAAGGGGAGGGATACAAGACTAGAGTAAGTTTATAGTAATAGGGCGGGACACGACTGTGGGGGGTTTTCAAGACGAGGATTTATTGTGCTGTATGTCAGTGAGAATGGAGGTGATGGGCATGTAAGACTTAGTGCAGGATAGGTTATAGGTGTCTCCATTTTAGACAAATTGGAGTTCGTGAAGGATGGGAGGCCAGAAAAGTGGGCCTTTGAATCAAGTCTAGAAATGGCAAGGGTTTTGGGGATGCAGTCTTTCTGATGGGATGTGGGGTTTGAAGCTCAGCTCTGTCAAATGGGTTGACAAAGGTGGAGATGGTCTAGTTCAGCCTGCGATACAGCCCAGGGAGGGAAATTAAATCCGTTTTCAATATGGCATATTCTCGTGGGGGGGGGGGCCTTCTTTCTGATAAGTTGGAGTAAGTCTTGCCTAATCCATGTTTTGATCTCGGAGAAGTGCTCGTCGACTTGAACCTCATGAATATGCAAACTGACCCCGTGCTGCTGGATGATGCTGTGGAGCAGCATATAGATAATGAGGAAGTAAAGGGGGCCAAGGATAGATCCTTTGGTGATGCTGAAGATGACCATGTAGAAGCCATGGTTGGAGATGCGCTGACTGAGTTTGGATAGAGTGGATCCCCACAACAGTCGTCCATTGGAGCTAGATAGTGGAGAAGATGGAATGGTCCACCATAACTAACACTGCAGATAAGTTGAGGAGGACAAGGAGGAATAGTGCACTATAATGAAAGAAAGACTTGCATTCATATAGCGCCTTTCATGACCACCGGACGTCTCAGCGCTTTACAGCCAATGAAGTACTTTTGGAGTGTAGTCATTGTTGTAATGTGGGAAATAATTGGAAGACTTTGTTTGTGACATTGGCTAGGGCCATCTTGGTGCTGTAAGCGTGGAAAAAAAAATTGGACTGGAGAGATTCAAACAAAGTTTTGCGACATGGTCACGGAAATGGGAGATTGACATGTTTGAGAGCCTTGGAGATTGAAGCAATGTTAGTGTTGGGGTAGTAGTTGGAGAGGACCGATTTAGTCTTGGGTGAGTTTTGAGTTTTTATGAGGAACGTGTGTGATGACTAGGTTTTAAAAGAGAGAAGGATGGTGCCTGTAGAAAAGAATCACTAATCCTATAAGCTAGCAGGGGAGTTGGGAGTTGAAGTTGAGTTGGGGAGGGATCAAAAGACAAAAGGTGGGTCTCGACAAGGCGGTTCATGAGGAAAGGGTATGGAGGGTGGGTGGGGGGCGATGGGGACTAACTGAAAAATGTGCTTGGGGCTGGAGTAGTTGGGTGACGGGTTGTGGTGGAGGTTGGGGTGGGGGGGCGGTGTGAGGCATGGTAAAGGCCGCTTCTGTGGATAGTGTCAATCTTGGACCAAGACGTCTGCCTTTCACACTTTGCACTGGAGGTGTGGGTAAAAGCCTGGTACTAGACGTTGTTAAGGCTGATCTGGTGATGATCAGATTCCACATGTGTGCTAGATATGCCCAAGACCTTCCTATGCAGGGTGTTATTAACTCAACAGTATAGCAAGGGCAAATCTAGAACGCTATTTGAAGTTATACTAGGACAAGGGAGCGTAAGTTCAAATTAGTGAAAGGCAAATTTAAGACTGGAGCTTTTTCAGTGATCAACAAATGGAATGGATGTCCAGGGAGGCTAGTCAAGGAAAAAACTCTTGGGATCATTTAAGAAACTGAAGCTGTTGGGTGGGGGGCGGGGGGTTAAAGTAATTTATTTCTGGATGATGTGTTTAATTGTCACACAAGGTTTAAGTTTTTTTTCCCCTCAAGTTCTGTAATTTGTCATGCCTAATAAATACCATGTAATGAAGCCGAGTGGATTTATGCAAAATCTACCAGTAATTGATCTAAGAGATTAAAATTGTATATGATGATACAAAATACCTCCAATGCATTTAAAGGAATATATTTCAAATTCATGGCTTACAATGACCTTGTGCTTTATTTGTAGGAAAATATTTTATTTGACTTCTTGTTGGAGTCAAGAAAGCTTCCATTTATGATGGAGCTTTACGGCACTAAATTGTCAGTCTTCATGGCCTTGCCAAAGATTATTAAGAAGGGTAAGACTTAGTTGATGGCACTCTTGCTTGTGAATTAGAAAGTTGTGGGTTCAAATCCTACTTGTATATAATCTAGATTGATCCTTCAGTGCAGTACTGAGGGAGTGCGGTATTGTCATCACTACCCCCTTTTAGATGTGACGTGATGCTGAGGTTTTGTCTGCCTGCTAAAATGGATGCAAGAGCTTCTGTGGCACTGCTTGAAGTGCGGGGAGTTCTTCTGGTGTCCAGGCCAACATTTCTTCCTCACCAACACCATCAAAACCGATTGACTGGTTATTCATTTCATGGTTGCTTGTGGAGTCTTGCTGCGTGCAAATTGGCTGCTGTGTTTGCCTACATAACAATAGTGACTACACGTCAAAAGTAATTCATTGGCTGTGAAGCGCTGAAAGATATTGGACCGCAATGAAAGGTGCTATAAAAATGCAAGGTTTTTTTCTCTACTGCCCTCTTTAATTCTTTATTTCCACTCCGCACCATTGTATTTGCTTTTGCTCTTCTCCTTTAGAGCACTGTACTTGCTCTCTTGCCATCACTTCTCCTCCAATGTCTTGCGTCGCACTTGTGTGCCAGTACAACATAATCCTCCACTCAGGATTGTTCAGTGCTGATGCCAGGGGGAAGGGAAGAAATTCGAAGTGTCTGTGCAGCAAAGATGGCAGCATAGATAGGGAGACTAGGAGTGGCAAGTTTTAATTTAAAAAAAAAAGTGAAACATGGTACCAAAGTTCACTGGAAGAGTTTATCCTGGAGCATTCCTTTCAATTACATAGAGCAGAAACTGGTTTCAAGCAGTTAGTTAGTCTTTTGTTAAAATACTGTCGTACTTCAATCTAGATCTCACTTTATTTGAGCTCCAAATGAAATGGTTTATGGTCTTGTGTGTAAACACAACAGTTGTTCCAAAGTAAAAATAGCATAAGAAAAGCAATTTGAGTTGATTTGTTGGAGTGTAAAATCTGTTGGCCTGGGCTGGAAATGTGTATGGCAGCTCGTTTCTCATCCTTTTCCTCCACCCCGCCCCCCACCTCAATTTGTAAGTTGCTTGCCTACATGGGTACTCAAACGTACAGAATTTCCAGTTTTCTTTTTAGTGATGCAGCTACAAAAATAAAATAGGACTTGTGATAGTCAACCAGCACAAGTATATGTGCTGGTTGACTAGCACACATACACTTGCACATATAACCCCAGCTGGTTGACTGGGGGTATATGTGCACAAATCGTTGAAGGTGGCAGGGCAGGTTGAGAAAGTGGTTAAAAAAAGTATACGGGATCCTGGGCTTCATAAATAGAGGCATAGAGTACAAAAGCAAGGAAGTTATGATGAACCTTTATAAAACACTGGTCCAGCCTCAACTGGAGTATTGTGTCCAATTCTGGGCACCGCACTTTAGGAAGGATGTGAAGGCCTTCGAGAGGGTGCAGAAAAGATTTACGAGAATGGTTCCAGGGATGAGGGACTTCAGTTACGTGGATAGACTGGAGAAGCTGGGGTTGTTCTCCTTGGAGCAGAGAAGGTTGAGAGGAGATCTGATAAAGGTGTTCAAAATCATGAAGGGTCTGGACAGAGTAGATCGAGAGAAACTGTTCCCATTGGCAAAAGGGTTGAGAACCAGAGGACACAGATTCAAGGTGATTGGCAAAAGAACCAAAGGCGACACGAGGAAAACCTTTTTTACGCAGCGAGTGTTTAGGATCTGGAATGCACTGCCTGAAAGGGTGGTGGAGGCAGAGTCAATCGTGGCTTTCAAAAGGGAGTTGGATAAGTACCTGAAGGAAAAGAAATTGCAGGGCTACGAGGAAAGGGCGGGGGAGTGGGATTAGCTGAAGTGCTCTTGCAGAGAGCCGGCATGGGCTCGACGGACCGAATGGCCTCCTTCTGTGCTGTAACCATTCTATGATTCTAACCTTTGCGCGGCCTCATTTTAATTTGTTCCTCTTCCCCCCCCCCCCCCCCCCCAAAAAAAAAAATTTGATTATACTACAAAAACCATCCTGATTTACTTTAAATGACATGGGGACAAGCTGACCTAAATGGTTGAAATAATGCGAAGTACTAATAAAGTTTTGTTGTACTGAGCAATTTATAACGCAAACCTTTAAACTTATCCACATCTAGCTTGTGGTCTAAATTTGTTTCTCTTTAAATTGAGAATTCTGGCCATGGTATTTCATTATTTAGTGTGCAGTTAATGTGTATGAGCTGTAATTTTGTTATAGAATGCAAATTTCCTTTTCTATGATTTACATTTTTCATTACTCAAGCAGAACTAGTTGGCAATTTCCACAAAGTTGGTAATGCTGTGATTTAGCTTCAAATAGTCACATTGTCACTTTTTTCAGCTGAGGGTGAAAGGGCCTTAAAGTGCTTTGGAAAAGATTCTCTAGTATAAATTACTTTTATCTCGTTTGTTTTTTGTGCACTTTTAGTGGAGCTACTTTTGCTGTTAAATTTTAAATTACTTTACGTATTAGGAATGAGTTTATTTATTATTTATATTTTGGCACTCATGCAATGTACAATTGCACACTAGACACAAGTGTTAATCCTTCACAACTTCCAGTAGCTTTTATGCCTATCCTTGAATCCTAAAGTATACTCATTTGAGGAAGCATTTATCTTTGAATCTCACAAAAACATGTCAAAAGAATTGGTATGCCCAGGCTAACATGTTGAGGAAAGAGCTCACCAATTGCTTTGAACCTCAAGGCAAGCCTAGAAATCAAAGAGAATCCAAGAATTTGGCAGTAATTGTTTTATGACTTGCCAGAAATCATACCTAGCTTCTATAGGTAGAGCACAAAGGATGGCTTTGAAGTGACAGGTTGGTGCTGCTAGCAAGAAACAAAAAAAAAGAAATGGGAGAGCCAAGGGAGCTGGAAAGAACGTGTAAACAGGAACTGCACCATAAATGCAAATTCTTATGGTTTTCTCAATGAAAGGACTTCTCAGGAAGTAGTTTATTGAAGCATAGTTAATAAGGCCGTCTGCTGCTGGGTCACTTCCTCCTTAAATTGTGAGCTGTTGCAGATTACTTATTCTTTTAACATTTCTATCCTGCTTATAGGACAGTGAACATCTGGAGTGCAAAAAGCCACAACTCATTGACATAAGTCTTAAGTGACAAAATAATCCAAAATGGTTTCTGATTGTATATGAATACAAAACACAGTTACTTGGAAGCTGCAGTAAGCTTGAAGTAACATTTTCCTTGATTTGCATTTTAAGTAGGTGAATGCTGTGGTGGGGACTAGGAACATTTGTGCCATGTTATGACTGCAGAAATATGGTTTTTGCAACCTCACTGTTGGATCTAGTCCAGATAACTGGTTATGAGCTATTTGTACCAATGTCCTTAAAGACTTTTTGGCCTGCAAGCTAACCTTTAAGATGTTTTTGCCTTGTTTGAGACCATAAAATGCTTGAGGAATGTAGTGTTGCAGTTGATTCATTGTAAGATCAATCCCAATTTCCCAAATAACAGTCAGGTTGCAGTTGCTGTGTTTCTACAGTGGTAGTTTTAGGACCTGAATTGTCTTGTGGGCTGTCGGCAGTAAAACCCTGCACATGCATGCACTGAGCCTTTCTTTCTCCCTCTATCCCCGGTGGCTATTTTTAATCTTGGAAGAGTCTGAGTGCCAGTGTCTGCTTTCTCACAACATTAAAATTACATCGCTAAGTTTATAAAGTGCCTTGAGAGCCTGAGCACTTTTCTCTGCTTCAAACAGACATGAAGTTTCTCTCCACCCTGTGAGCAGCCCAGTTGCTGTGAGCTTGCCTCCTGGAAGGGAGTGTGGGGGTGGGGTGGGTGGGGACTTGCAATGCTTAGCTTTAGTGTTCTTGAGAATCAGATTGCAATCTGAATTCCGAGTTACGCTGCCATTTGTGTTGATTTATTCAAAAAACTACTTTGCATCATTGCAAAATATGCATTTTAATTGCAGTCTTGGGCTATCTATTTTTGGTCAACCATTGCCTCAACCACACCCTAAGCAATCAGTGTAGCTCACTATCTATCACAATGTGGGATGTACAATATCCCATGTACCCTACCCCAATGTGTTATAGCCAAGAACAATCCTAATTTAATAGTTCCTCCTGTAAATGACAAAAAAGGACAATTTATAACTGGCTTGTAGGTAGTGTTTCATATCCTGGAGCAGCTATTCCAAGACAACATTTGTTCATTTTGAGTTCAAAAATAGTTTTAAGTGCACTTCTACCAGTTGGATTCAAATGGAAGGAAAGTTGTCCCTACCATTGGGATTGCATGGTTTCCTTTGCTGTTGGTTCCCACACTTTTTTGTGATTATTGCTTTGCTCAGCAAAATACAACAAATTGAAGTCTATTTTTGAATGGCATTTGTCAGACTAGGCAATGTATTTTTTTTTTAGAAGTTGTTGAACATAAGTGCAGACAGTGCAACTTGTTAAAGTGCAACTTTTAACTTTTTTTTAGCACTTAAGTTGTGTTGCTTAGACCCCAGTGGTCTGATTTTTAAGCTAGTCTTTAGATCCGTCTGACTATTCAAAATACCAATCTTGCTGACATACTTTTTTTAACCAAATGGACGTAACAAATTGTCAACTACAAAGGACCTGCAGGTTTTTTTTCTCTCTCTAAACTCTATGATCTTTACTACAACTGCAATTGGGGGTGGTGTTCCTGTTTGTTTTTACACATAAGCAGATGAATACACTGAAACCTTGTTAAAGCAGTAACAGACTCCATATAGTCAGGTGTTCTTGCTTTCAGAGTGACTACCTAATGTAGAACTGATCTTACAAGAATGGTGCTGGATCTTGTACTGCCTGATGACTTTTGCTTTCTTTTCCCCTGATGGGAATATGATTTATTCAGCCCTCAATTTCTCTCTCTCTCTCTCTCTCTCTCTCCCCTTGAAGATTTATTTTGGGGGGGCGGATGTACGTTCCAAGGATGCCAGCAATCTCCAGTACTTCACCCAAGAGCTCATCACATGAGTCTAGACAGTGAGTGTTGGCAGGATATTCAACTGTGGAGACCGCCACAGCCAATCCTGATCCTCTCCTTGCACAACAATCTTGTAATAGTCATGTGCCTGTCTATACATTACTGGGCACAAATGTTTTATTCTCCACTACACATTTCAACTATTCAACATGCATGTCAAGGAAATAGTCTTGAGGCAATCCTATTTTGTTTTCATATCATAAGCTACTTTTGGATTATGTTTGGTGTTGAGACTGTCAATGCGATAAGTTGTTACTCTGTGCTTCTTCTAAATACGTATTCTTTCCAGTGTGGTATGGATAGCAATCAAAAGCAGAAAGTCTTGTATTTTTCCACGTTCCTCATTACCCCAGGGACATTGAATCTAGTTCTAGAACCTCCAGTGTTGTCCTGGATTAGAACAGCTGATTAGAACCGCCAACTTGGCACAAACCTGAGACTTGCTGATCTCCATAGCTTGTTGCTGCATCTAGCTTTTACCCACTCGGCCAGGCTTCTGTCATGTGTATCCTCAATGTAGATGTTTTCTTTTGATGAGAATTGGCTAGGATAAAACAAATTTGCCTTTAAAATTAAAATTGATATTCATTGAGGGGTTGTGGGGTGGGGGGGGTGGAAATTAATTCTGAATAGGTCCCTTCAACTTTGATAATCTGTGACTTAACATTATCTTTGATACAAGATAATATATTTCATTCATTCACCAACACTTTTTAGGGCACAATTTTAGGTTTGATGTTTCCCTTCCTCTCGCCCCCAAAGATGAGGGAGGTGCTGAGAAATTGGGCATGTCTCTTCTGGTACTCCGTGCAAACATGGAGCACTCCCATGTCCAGTGTAGCACAGCTAGCTACAAGGTAAAGCTTCCTCTTCTTTGCCTAACATGTGCTTTATACCTAACTTTGGAGCGCCCCATTGCACATTTAAAAAAAATCTCTTATCTATTTTGGTGGACTGTCAGAGTACCAGTTTCTACTAATGCTACAGTTTTATATTGTGGCTTGCTCCACTAGGAACCAGATTGAAACTATCCCTATTGTTCTTGTAGGACTCTTGCAGTGCATTCACACTGCACATTTAGCGTCCGTGAGAAGCTGCTTTGGCTTTGCACCACTGTTAAACTTCAGTGTCAAGGCCTGATATATTTATAAATTTGATCCTTGATCTGCACTGAATTAACTGATTTCAGTGTGGTAATAGTGGGGGCAGTATAGTTAGAATATTTTGTTCCACTCCTTAACCCGAGATACTTATCAGCCAGTTGCTGCTTCTCATCGCACTCCAGTGGGCATCGGATCGAATTTATTTGTGACAAATGGATACTTGATTGACCTACTGAAGAGTGGAACCGTACCCGCATGTAAGTTCGTGCATTGAGAAGGGGAGAAACTGAGGAGGGGAAATTAGCCCATGCAAGTAGGCATTTAATTGAGGAAAAAAATCTTTGTTTATAAATTAAATTATTTTTCAATAATAGTTTAACCTATGGCCATCAATTAGTTAAAGGTGGGAGTTCTATTGCATTTATTTTGATAACGAAACAATTTTTTTCATTAATAGCAAAACAGAAAAAGCTAGAAACCTGCAGTAGGTCAATCCGCATCTGTGAAGAGAACAGATGGTCTGTGTTTCAGGTGCATGCCTTTTTTTTTCCCAGAAAGCTTTTTCATTAAAACCACTTAGTTCGACCTATCTGTGGCTGTAATGGGACCAGGAGTGATTGGTGCAATCAGGGCTTCACGGCCTCTGGTTATAAAATAGCATATTGCTGGACGCATCACGAAAAATGCTAATGATGCTGTATTTGTGTTAGTTTTATTTTTAAAGAAAGTCATGAGTGGAATCTTTGAGCTGTTGAGGTTAAAGGGTTAACTTTTATGTATTGCCAAAAAGACAAAAAAAAATAAAGCTTTGTGCAGAAAGTAAAATTCAAGCACAAGTCACATTTTTAGTGCTTATGGGGTTTAAATGTGCTGGGACTCAATTTTAACCATTAATAGATGCAGTTGTTGAAAGGGGTGCATGTCCTTTTTTAAGATCAAATTTGGCCCTATGTTTGATCTTCGAATCTGATTTTTATTTTCATGTATCGTAATGCTCTTGTCGGCTAGATCAAATCTTTTTTGATATTTGGGGCACCACGAATCAATTCAGCTGCCAGACTGCATCATTTTCATCATTTGTGCTGAATAACTTATTTAAATAGGTTAGTGAACATCTTTAGCAAATGATCATACACAATGGAAATCAGACGTTTTCCTGAGCTAGGATTAAAGGCTCAGGCTGAAGATTTTTATTCCTCATTGTAACCCTTGATACTTTTCTTTCTGTTCACCACCCCCTTCCTCTTTCCCTTCATTTTTAACCGTCCTCTGAAAGTGCCAGCTTTGATTCCACAGATGCAGGCTGCCTTCGAGTACCGTATCCCAGTGACCATTCTACATGTGTGAGCCTAAACGATAACTGCCAGCAAGCTATTCAACTTGTGAAAGTGTCCTAACAGATCCAGTTCCTATGCACATGTTCTGATTTTCCAACTGGAATCGCTGGCTAGTGATCAGGAGTAAGAACCCTGATTGATGCACCTTTTTTTAACCACTTTTTTTGCCCCTATTGCAGAAATGTTGAGGCCATTTGCAGCACCCTACTAGGTATCTCGACGCAGTATGGCGATTGGGTCCCTATTGGTCTGTGGCTGTTTCACGCTGGAAAATACACAACCCAAAGAGCAGCTGAGCGCTGTAGTTTTCCTGTTATTTTCCAAAAAGGTTAATGGAATACTAGCAATGATGCCCAAATTTAGATTTCTACTGAAAAAGCTTAACAAACCATATTTAGTGCAGGCTTTGTATAAAGTTTGTTCTGTTTTGTAATAGCCAACAATATTGCACCACAAACAGCCAACAAATGTTATGACTTGAATGCTTAATGAACGTGTTGGGAGTAATTTTCCGACCTTGCCTGCTGGACGTGCGTGCTGGGAAAGTCGGGCACATGCTATGCATGATTTTTCCGACCACTGCGGTCAGAAAGTTATGCGCACAACGTGCTGCATTTCTGATATGCGCTCCCAGTGAGCGAGGTTTCCCATTGGGAATGCAAAGTCAGAAACTAACCCCTCTTGTATTTTTTTATGTAGAGATTTGAATCCTCCAAATGTAATTATAGGCTGTAGGACTAAATTACTGTAAAACCATTTGCAGTAGTCCCATATGTTCACGAGCTTGAGAAATCTGACTGCAATCGTAATATATGCTCTGATACTTCGCGTCAAAAGAAATCATGACTTTTTAAAATTTGAAGTCAGTGAGCCTAATCATGATTTTTAAACATTGCTGTGTGGGCACCCCCTGCAAGTTTTTGATGCCCTCTTTAGGGGACTGTCCTAACTTCCTAAAGATATGACAGATACTCAAAAGAAACAATGTTACAGAAAATGTTGTTTCTGTTGCTTTATTTATTGCATTTTTAAAAATATTATAATGACAAAAAAGGAAGTTTGCTGTCAAGCAGACAGAAATATGACCTTGGGGACCCCTTAGCGTCTGGTGACTTCAGTTTGAAAACCAATGATTTAAATGAAGGAGAAACTGAATTGAAGTATAAATAGTTCAAACACCCTTGATTCAGATACAATGAGTCCATCTTAAAAATGCCCACATCCTGTAGGCAGATTGAAACCATTTAAGTTTGGATTTAGATGTCAGCCCTAATCAAAACCAGTTCACTTCAACTCACAAGTCTGAGTTCCTGCTCGTGCTATTAGAATAGTACATATTTAGTGCTGATATTTTATATGAATGGCATCTTTCAAACCTGCTTTGGTTAATAGTATCCAGATTTCATGTTGTGGAAAGTTTTTTAAGTAATGTATTCGTTTGTGCTAGTGAATGGATTAAATATTCAGTGCTGTTAACGGCTTTCCCTTTTTTTAGTAGAGTTTTAATACTTGCTTATAAAGTTTTATACAGGCCTGTTCTTGTTCCCCTTGGCTGCGATTAAACAGTCAGCTAACCGTTTGAAACTTTGGTTAAAGGTGCATGGAAAAGTTTTGAAGCCCCACAACATGGGATTGACATCCGTATTTATAATGCCAGACTCTAGTTTTATTGAGTTGCATGGTTTAAAGTTAAAACTGCTCTTCCCACACCTGCACAAACCAATCATTTTCAGATTTTAAAAATCAAGTAACCTGTGATTGTAATCTAACACAACTACACGACAATAAGTGAACCTCAATAGGCCAGATGATCCCAATTGAGAAAATTCATTAGGATACAGACTAAACTGGTCTAAATAAATGTTAATTTTATAGTACAGGTCTTTTCTGGGTATCAAATTGTGTGCAAATGGTATATGTAAAATAAGTCATAAGGAAATTATTCTGCGACTTGGGATATGCTAATATAGGTTTTAAAAAAAAAAACTAGGGAAATCCTGGAACTTCTATCCAATCACTGAACACAATGGACAGGGTTTGAAGAACAAGACTGTAGTGTAAACTGGTCAAGGGAACTTTAATTTTGCACGTCCTCAAGCAAATACAAATTATTTGCGTTATTGTAAGTTAAATAATTTCTGAGGGACCAATGTCATCCTCCTTTTCTCTCTCTATTCGTACTACATTTTTGGAACTGGAGGGGTTTGACTTGTGGACAAGAGCCAGTGGAAGTGTAATCCAACCACAATTGTGTGCTGCTTAACTGCTGAAGAGAAATGAGCACAGTGTGGTTTTGTTTAAAGAAATTCTTTATGGGTAGAGGAAAAGAGATTCTATTGCCACGTAACTGCAGCTTGGATTAGGTTCTGGATAGTGTATTCCATATTGTATCACGTGATTGTAGAATGCACTGAACAGTGCATTTATGTGGTAACCTGTGTCTGCACAATATAGCTTTACATTTTTTTTTAAATTGAAGTTAGTAGACTTGCTTAGAACTACATATTCTGCTTTCTGAGCATCAAAGCAAGTATAAAGTAAGACTAATTCTCCCTATTCATTATCCCTTCCCACCAAAGAGCTTTAACATAAATGGGTACTTTACAGTTACCATTGGATACACAGCTTCATGATATCCCGGCTTGGGCTGCCTGACCTGCTACTGTCTGGTTTCAGACGGTAATGAGGAAGGCAGTAAATGGGTTGGAGAGTTGTTCTAGTTCTCCGCCATCCGCCACCATTTGAGATTTCCCATCAATATTTGGTCTTGTGTCTTGCTATCCACCTCCACTAATACGCTAGGGAGAGGGTGTCACATTTAAAGGGTCACTTTGGCTAGTGCAATTGATTGCAGCGCAAACCTGGATTTTTTTTTTTGTACTAGGTAAAGCAGGATTTGTTTTTTTTTAAATAGCTGTAGCTATTTTTTCCCACAAATGAGGTGACATAAATACTGCTGGGAGCCTGCAAATAAACAACCCCAGAAGATCCATCAGGGTCATCACTCTTGCGCAGCCCACCGTGAAGCACCAATGCCTGATCTCAAGGAGTGATCATGATTCTCCACGGCAATGAGTACGCAATCTCTGCTGTATCACTGTGTGGGGAGCACAAAGCATCCAGAATTAGCATTGGTAGAGACATTGAAGTAGGTTCCTGCCCTGTCAACATTGATTTGCTTGGGGGACACAGTTGAGAAATGGGAGAAAATAACTGGGGGGGAGAGAAGTGTTCCCTCTAGGATATTCCTTTTTATCATTCTCCATCCAGCACACATCATGGGAGTATAGTCCAGCATCACAAGTTGTGGAGAAACAATGTATTGAAAATGCACACGCATGGTACAGATACTTTGTACAGTACTAAATTTTTGGTCGTCAACCCCTGTCACACAGTACCCCGAGACCTGTGACACTGGTTTGTTTTTCTAGCTAAAGGTTCATTGCTGCTTGTGTCAGACTAATTGTGACAAATTTTCCGGTCTTTTTAGGTTAGATTAAACTGACACAGTATCAAATATTGTGTTCATTAATCTTCTCTGTCCAGGCTTTTGTGGTTCTTTCAGGTTTCTCAGAGACTGATGCCAATGAATCTCTAGGAAAAATAGAAAAATAAGAAAAAGTAAGAGGCTGTCCTTTTCAGGAAAAGCATACAGAAGTTGTGCTTTTTCTGGTTGTATGGTAATACCAGTGACTAATCCTGTGCTCCCAAAACGATGAGAGCAAATGAAGCAGGCAAAAACAAATGAGCAGTTGAATACAAGGCACAAAGCTAAATTTTATCAGTTTGCCCCAGCTGTCATGTGTTTTACTGTACAGCACTGACCCATGTAATACATCATAAACCAAGTAAGTGCCTCCATAACTGGATCAACAAGTCTGCACCAACATCTGCCAAAGGCTTTAAATACTGTGGAAAATGCAATAATCCATTCACAATTGCTGCAGCTTCCAAGTGTTGAATAAAATGTTTCTCGACTAGACATGGTGCTGTAACTTGCCAAATTTGCCTTGGATACAAAAAATACACCCATCATGAATGGCTAAATTGTTTTGCCACCACAATATGCTGAGCACAGCAAGTGAAATCCAGCCATGCCCAGTCAGGCATCATGGAACGCCAATTGGCACTAGTTCATCCCAAGTGAAAGATCTGGACATCATTCAGGACATTTTCAAGAGTTGGAGCATCTAAAGGCAGACATGTTTTCTTCTTCTGACAACCACCTACATTTTCCTGGATAGAAAGATGTGTGTTTCCATAGTTTTCCTGATCCCACTGGTAACTTCAAAGGTGTGAACAGGCACGGGGTTGGTGGCGGGGGGGGAGTGGGGGTGGGGGGGGGATGGCAAATATTATACGTGGATTTGAAGACCTTCCAATTGACTGGTTATTGAAAGATGATCTGAATAGTGTCAGCCATCCCCATTGGTCGTATCTCTGCAGGGCATCTACTAATAGAGCTTATACAAGAGACGGAAAGAAAAAATGTGCAATGGTGTTCTAAGCCATCTGACATGATGACTTGTATTTCAGGTCATCTTTCAAAATTCTTAGACGTTGGTTTACAACCTTGTTCTATTTGGGTTTGTGTTGCAGCTGGTTCAAGGTTTTTATGATTGTTGGAGGAGCAGCCATTGAAGCATTTTATACAAACTAAGAAATATTTCAGAATGCTGCTCTGCAATACTGTATATGCGTATCCACTTTGAGACAATGGAATTGTTGTGCCACAGATTTTGTGAATACAAACAAATTTTGTGTGCCGTTTACTGTTCTGTGGGAAATATCTTTTCAGCAGAGATGGAAGGAACTGGTACAATGGGGCAAGTAGTTTATCCCTCTCCCACACAAGTCAGAACTAGAACACCCTTTCCACTATGTGGATGCTTGAAGAATCTTCAGTTGTGTGCCTTCCCCAGAAAAGTTTTAATCAGTCTCTGCAGTTATTACTTTCTTGTGGTGCAAGGATCCACGTTAAGCCAGTAACACAGGAATGTGTAGCCAAATGGATAGTTGTGCATTCTACACTCTACCATCTTGCAGGAAGAAGCCCTGGGGACAATTTAAGCGTGAATCTGTGTGATGGGACTAGCGGTGTCCCGCAGGAATCTGTGTTGGGGCCTCAACTATTCACAGTATTTATTAACGACTTGGATGATTGCATAGAAAGTCATATATCCAAATTTGCCCATGACGTAAAGATAGGCAGCATTGTAGGCAGTGTAGATGAAAGCATAAAATTACAAAGGGATATCAATCAATTAAGAGAATGGGCAAAACTGTGGCAAATAGATTTCAATGTAGGCAAGTGTGAGGTCATCGACTTTGGACCTAAAAAGGATAGAACAGGGTACTTTCTAAATGGTGAAAAGCTAAAAACAGTGGATGTCCAAAGAGACTTTTGTGAGTGGGGAGAGAGTCCAGGTACATAGATCATTAAAATGTCATGAACAGGTACAGAAAATAATCAAAAAGGCTAATGGAATGCTGGCCTTTATATCTCGATGACTAGAATACAAGGGGGAAGAAGTTATGCTGCAGCTATACAAACCCTGGTTAGACCACACCGGGAGTACTGTGAGCAGTTCTGGGCACCACACCTTCAGAAAGTTATATTGGCCTTGGAGGGAGTGCAGCGTAGGTTTACCAGAATGATACCCAGACTTCAAGGGTTAAATTACGAGGAGAGATTACACAAATTAGGGTTGTAGTACAGTACCTAGAATTTAGAGGTTAAGGGGTGATCTGATTGAAGTTTTCAAGATATTAAGGGGAACAGATAGGGTAGATAGAGAGAAACTATTTACGCTGGTTGGGGAGTCTCAGACTAGGGAGCATAGTCTAAAAATTAGAGCCAGACCTTTCAGGAGAGAAATTAGGAAACTTCTACACACAAAGGGTGGTAGAAGTTTGGAGCTCTACTCCGCAAACGGCAATTGATGCTAGATCAATTGTTAATTTTAAATCTGAGATTGATTTTTGTTAACTAAAGGTATTAAAGGATATGGGCCAAAGGCGGGTATATGGAGTTCGGTTGCAGATCAGCCGTGATCTCATTGAATGGCGGAACAGGCTCGAGGGGCTCAATGGCCTACTCCTGTTCCTATGACAGCCATTTTATGGCTGCTCCTTGGGAATCTCTCATTTGGATTCCAGTTGATAATATACACGATGCTGCCTCATGGAGCAATTTTCAGTTATTCACTAAACATTACTGTCTAGATTTGACCTATCTTTGTCACATTGGTCCCAACAGCTGGTGTTTTTTCTCTCTTCCCCTCCACTTCAGTAGGCTAAAGTACAGTGTGTGAAGGATGCAAAATGATGAATCAACTTAGATTTTACCTTACAGGGTTGGCTTCATTCTTCAAATAGTGTGCATTCTGCAGACACCAGGCCTCAACCTATCTATTTGGAGGCACAGCAGGGGCATAGTTTTGTGATGGAGTTTGTGTTTTAACTAGATTTTGTACAGCTTCAGGCAAAAATCCAGTGGCACAGACCCTATATAGTATCAATTTTGGCATCTTTAACAGTGTTGAAACTGAAGTGCACATTTGTATTTGTATGATGCAGGAGACCACGTGTGACACTACTTGTATGCAATATCATGGCATTTATATACATGCTCAGTACATGGTTCCCCAGAACTTGAGCAAGGCTATGCTGCTGTGATGTGGCAAGGATGCCTATCATTCAAAGAACAAAGAAGCTCCTACAAGGTAGGTGATCTTTTTCCTTTGTAAATTTTAAGGATTTCAACAAGAGAAGGGTATACTAACTCCAAACAATGTGGGAGGGCGGGATTCGACTTCACCCAAAACGAGCGTAAATTTGGCGGAGCGGCCACACAACTTTCGAAGTCGGTGTAGGGACGCCCGAGCAGGTTTTGGGTGCAGGTGCAATTTGATTGCTACCAGCGAGCTGTGGGCGCTAAATGGGCACCCCACTGCAGCTCGTCTGTTGTAAGAAGGTGGGAAATTGGCCGACTCCTGCACTGAACTTGCCAGCAGTTTGGACCGGAGGAGAGTGAGCCAATCTCTTGAGTGGTCAAGCACTGGCCAGCAATAGGCCACAGTATTTCTGTGGAGCCAGGAGGAGCATTTCTGCTCCTGCTAGCTCCACAAAAGTTCCGCCCCAAAAATCTGGGCTTTGAGCATGACCGCTGATTCAGATGTTCACTGCCAGGTACAAGAGAGTGGGGCCTATGCAGCATGTGCTCTGTCCATTTGTACCTGAAAGTTGCAAATGGCACCTTGCAACTAGTGTAGAAGTACGATTTGCATATTTAAGCAGCCTCCTGCCCAAAATGTGAGTTTGCCGCTTGTCCATTTGAGTCCGCCTGAAAACTGCATCAGGTGGGCCATGGGAGTCAGTGGGGTGGTTGAAGAGTACCCTCAGGCTGGGGAACAGCGAGGGAACAGGTGGCCGGCAGTTGAAAATCAATTTTTTTTCCCCCCCTCCAAGTTGTGTAGTTATATTGTGGACTTCAAAACAAACATGCAGTTTCATTTTTATATTTATAAGATGTGAATGTAATCGTATGCATAACATAGTATATCCAACTCCATGTATGGGACCATGTAATGGAGCAATAGTTGTCACAAAAAATCAAATTTCAAAATTTCCTCATGACCGCGGAGAGAATTTTTGTAATTTTGCATTTGATTTGCAATGCATAGGATGCTCCAATTTCTGACTTTCAAATCAAATTTTTGTTTTGTTACAACATTTATTTCTATTTTACAAAAGCTTTTTGTGTCCAACTCTAGCTATGCTCTTTCCATGCTATTTAGTTTCAGATTCGGTCTTAATTGTCTCAATATTTAAATTAGTAGCCCCAATAATTTAACACAGGATACTGTATGTATGACTGGGCGGGAGGGAAGATGGGATTCTTTACACCTTTTTATGGGCGTGTGATTTAGTCAGTGAATATTCTTTCAGTGTGTGTAACATGTAATGTTCTTTTGGGTCAGTTCTGCACAGAGCAGGATGTGTGTGGTTACCAATAATTTCATTGTTGGTGTTTGAAACTTTTAGTTCCAATTACGAGGTGATGATGTTGAAAGCAATTTTGTCCTGTGATTTCAGTAAAAGGCCTAGTTAGAAAGTCAGAAATGTTACGACTTTAGCCATGCTTCCAAGAGGCCCAGATGCTTACCCCACTTAAACATTGAATAACATAGCACTAATTTACTGCTGTCTGTGGAAATCGTATTGAATATGATGTTGCAGAGAGAGATTATGCCTACTTTAATCTGTGGGCCACACACACAAGTCTCGTGGAACGGCAAAGCTTTTTTTCTGTGTAAGAAGAGAGCTTTCCATATGGTATGATTTGAAAGACCTCCAGTACTTTTTAAAAAGCTGAACCTTCGGTACACTTCAAACCTGCAGCCAACGCCGTTAATTGCATGCAGGCTGAAACCAAATCAAATGCCCGAGACTCTGGAGTGTTGCATAAAACTGGTGACAGGTTTACACGGACCCCGTGGATCGTGAACCAGTTAAAGGAAAGTCGTCTGCTAGGTTGTAGAAATGCTGGCCATCAGTCTGGGCTATGACCTAAAAAGGTATACTGATGTCTTGAAGTTTGTTTTTTCAAATAAATATGAAGATGGTGGAGACTCGTGCTCACAGGACCATTTCCTAAGATAAAGTACTTTGGCGCAAAAGCTATTACCTCATGGCTTACTGTAAAATCACTTAAATGTCTTAAAGCCCAGATTCCGTTGTTTCAATCTAGTTATACTACCTCTAAGAATAAGTCATTTGGGAAGTTGTAGTTCATTCAGGGCCCTAAATTCTAATGTTGCTGAGTTTGAATTTAACACATTATGAACTGGATAGTCAGAGATTGGTTTTTATATTTAAAAACAAACAAAACCATGAATTAGTCTTCTGTCTGAAATGTTTATCTTAGAGTAAAAACTTGTCTGTAATAGAATGAAGATGAAAGCCTTAGGGTTTACAAGTGAAGAAAATTTCAGAACCGGCTTTTAATAGAATTAACAATACTGTACAGGAAATTGAATCATTCAGTAAGGAAGTAGAATTGAATTGATTGCAGTCATTTAATGCTGTTTTAATGAGGGTTGTATCATGGAATGTTACCCGGCAACAGAGATTTCCCTAGTGTGCCAATTATGCAATGTGAATCTGAAGTTCTGAACAAACAGCTAACGACTGCAGTTAAAGATGCTTCGAAAGCTGGAATTATGTGGCAGAATTAATTTGTGTTTTCCTTGGGTAACTTGGAAAACAATTTTTTTATTGATGGCAAAAATATAGTCAGTACAAGATGGTTTTTGGTTTGGGATGGGGGGGGGGGGGGGGGGCGGAAACATTCATGTCTGTCTTAACTTTGGAAGCTGATCCCACCTGCATTTGCAGCTCTGTCTTGGGCAGACAACTTCAACATAGTAATATATGTATTAAAATGGTGGCCAGCTGCAAGTTGATGGTGTAAGCTTTGCTGGAATGAATATCCTGAGTATACTGATTTCTATTGCTTACAGTGGTAATGGTCCAGACCTGTTGCAGTTGCAGCAAGAGTAAACTTTGCAAGCATAGGCATCTACTGGCTTTGCTTAAAATACATACTTTCATATTTAATGCTGCATCCATTTGTGTAATTAAATGATCTTGTCATTGATTAATGGATTTTAGGGTGAGCCAACTTGAGTTGCACTGCAGCTGGATGCCCAGTTATGAATTGCGGAGTAAACCTGTGGTTAAATTGGTTCCAAAAGGATTTCCGAATCAGCCCTGGTATCCATATTGGTATCGTCATGGTTCAGGAGCACTCTGCTAGGCTTCTCCCAAAGGCTCAGTAACTTTATCTAGTAAAACTCAGAGATTTGATTCCTGATCTCAATCAGGTGACAGTAGAAGTTGGCCTTGGCAGCCTCTGGGTGAGGAGAAAATTGACCAAGGATCTTATCCAGTGACCCCTGCTGGAAATGTGGACAAAATCAGGCTTGAGGGCAAAACTCCCATGGTTGGATAGCTTGAATATGCACAGTGCCAAGGTTCATACATGAATAGTCTAATTGGTCAAGGTACCAATGGGAGTCCAGTGCCTGCAGAACTCTACCCTGTCAAAAATTTGATTTATTTTAGAAGAGATAATTGGCATGGCAATAATGTGAAAACACCCTGCTCATATAAAATGAGCAACTTGGTTAATATCTGACTCCGTGTTCTGCAAACTCATTATAATTTAGCTACCCATTAAGTATAATGCAATAACAAATGTTTTGCATGAAAGAATATTTAGTAATATCTATCATCATTTAGAACTTCACTGCCCACTAGCACACAGAGCTTGAAGCATATAGGGGTAGATTTTATAGATGGGTGCTCCTGCTGTAGAACTTCACATACCAAGGATGTACATTTTGGGAATTTAGGGATGAAGTTTAGCCTTCCCCAATGTGACTTTCCTCACTAAAATTAGAATCAATGGACAGAAAATGATGTGGCCCACTGACTTCCACAGCTGAGTTTCTGGTAAAATCTACTCCAGAGTAATCCTGTTTCTGGGATTTTCAATAATGTTGCTTTTATAAATCTTCCATCTAACAGTTTGTGAAGCGCTTTGAGACGTGTCTGAGATGTTTAAAAGCACTGTATGTAAATGCAAGACTTTCTCCTGTTTTGCCTTCTCCTAACCCTAAAACATTAGTGCTTCTGTTAACTCTAAATCTGTGTTCCTGTTCCTACTAGTGCATGTTAAAGCTACAATTGAAACAGCAGCCAAAAAAACTATATTGACGCTTATAGTTATATTAATTAGCCGCAATGTTACAGTTCTGCTTTTGAAGACCTTTGAGGAATATGCTGATGACAGCAATGTGAAGGTGAGGGTCATTGCATCTTCCATTCTGCAATACATTTCTTTTTCAAATTTTAATGTACGAGATCCACATTTGGAAGATGACTCCCCTCCCTTGAGTGTGTATTCATCGCAATTCCAGATTTCTTTTTGAATTCGCTCCTGTTTGCCTTTGGGAAGGAGGGGAGGGAGCCATATCTCCCGTCTCGCAGATCACCGCAATCTGGAAGAGTGGCTAGCAAGGTGAGCAGGTAGCCACTTGTACGCGACTCGCTCGAGCACGAGGGGAAAAATTGGTCAGGACTCCGGCTCAGTCTTCCAGTCTCAGGAAATCGTGATCGCCCTCAGCCGATGGATTCACAAGAATCCACTTCGCACCCTCTCAACAGACTTCAGTCAAACCGGGTCAGTTTCACCTTGTGTTATCGTGCCTTGTAATTGACACGAAGGAACAGTCTCGCCCTGTTCCTCTTGGGTTGGTTCAAGGGTGTCGAATCTGGATTAAAGCACAACAGGTTCGCAGTGACATCATGTACGGTATCTGTCTGGAGGAGTTGCCAGTTTTATCAGCAACAATAGAATACAGGTGTCAACCTTGGCTCAGTGGCAGCACTCTCGCCTCTGAGTCAGGAGGCTGTGGGTTCAAGTCCTATTCCAGTGACTTAAACACATAATCTAAGCTGACACTAGAGTGCAGTACTGAGGGAGTACAGTACTGTTGAAGGTGCCATTTTTCAGATGAGACGTTAAACTGAGGCCCTGTTTGCCCTCTTGGGTGGACGTAAAAGATCACATGGGGTGAAAAAATGGAAATCTAGGCTAACGGCAAGTAATTGACGTACACGTACAGATGCAAAGCAGTAGGTACAGCAAATAAAGAAAGACTTGCATTTATGTAGCGCCTTTCATGACCTCCGGACATCCCAAAGTGCTTTACAGTCAATGAAGTAGTTTTGAAATGTAATCACTAGTTAGGTCAGAGTTTACACAAACCTATGTGCTCCATTCTAACTTAATGGCTGCTGATGGAGATTATCATGGCAAGTAACATTCGCGCCACAAGTGCCAGGCAATGACCATCTTCAACAACAACAACTTGTATTTATATAGCGCCTTTAACGTAGAAAAACGTCCCAAGGCACATCACAGGAGTGTTATGAGACGAAAAAATTGACAACGAGCCACATAAGAAATTAGGACAGGTGACCAGAAGCCTGGTCAGAGGTAGATTTTAAGGAGCGTCTTAAAGGAGGAAAGAGAAATAGAGAGGCGGAGAGGTTTAAGCAGGGAATTCCAGAGCTTGGGGCCTACGCAACAGAAGGCACAGCCGCCAATGGTTGAGCGATTTATAATCAGGAATGTTGAAGAGGGCAGAATTAGAGGAGCGCAGCTATCTCTGGGTTGGAGGGGTGGGCGTGGTGGTGGCTGTGGGGTGAAGGAGATTACAGAGATAGGGAGGGGCGAGGCCATGGAGGGATTTGAAAACAAGGGTGAGAATTTTAAAATTGAGGCGTTGCTTAACCGGGAGCCAATGTAGGTCAGCGAGCACAGGTGATGGGTGAACGGGGCTTGGTGCGAGTTAGGACACGGGCAGCTGAGTTTTGGATTACCTCAAGTTTACGTAGGGTGGAATGTGGGAGGCCAGCCAGGAGTGCATTGGAATAGTCAAGTCTAGAGGTAACAAAGGCATGGATGAGGGTTTCAGCAGCAGCTGAGGCAAGGGCATTGATGGGCGATGTTACGGAGGTGGAAATAGGCGGTCTTAGTTATGCTGCGGATATGTGGTGGGAAACTCATTTCGGGGTCAAATATGACAACAAGGTTGCGAACAGAGGGACTAACCACCTCCCCTTGACATTCAATGGCACTACCTTATCGAATCCCCCGCCATCAACATGGGGGGTGGGGGTAAGAGTCACCATTGACCAGAAACTTAACTGGACCAGCCACATAAATACTATGGCCCAGAAATTCGGGTCGGAGGCTTCCCTCGGGTGCAAGTATAGCGGGTGCACTTACATAGCGCACCTGCCGTTGTGCTGTGGGCCCGTGTGGGATTCCGATCCTGGGCCTCCTCCAGCTGCCGGTGTGCAGTGCTCGCGTATCCCAGCGGCGAAGCTAGTTCGCAGCGTCCCCTAGGATCACTTGGGCCATGGGGAGCCAATCGGAGCAAGGAATCTCCATTCGTAGATTTGACAGGAAGACCTGTCAAATGTATGAATAGAGATCGGCCCCAAAACCTAAGTAAAACTTCAAATAAACTTTTTAAAAAACCATCACATTTTTAAAATAACTATAAATTACATAAATTAACTACTTTAAACAATTGAAATTTTTGAAAAACTTTATTAAAGTTTTTAACGGGGCTAAAAATAAACTTACCTTTCTTTAAAGTATTTAAAAATGATAAACCTGTGGAAAAAATGTTTCAATTTTACTTAATTCACCTCTTACCTTGTTAAAAGCAGGCCTTGCGCCTGCTTTTTCCACGCGCAGCTGCTAGGGACTTACCCGCACGGAGAAACCTGTGTTTTTTTTTTTAAAAAGCGGAAGTTCGGTGCGTGCGCGCTGCCTCTCCCGCGCACGTGGTTGACCCGCGAACCCCTTCCTTCAAGAGACCGGAAGTTCCGGTTTCCCATGCACGCGCAGTGCATGCGCGAAACCGGCACTTCCGGTGGCCCTACGGGTGAGTACACAGCGCGTACTCACCCGTGGGGACCCAAATTTCTGGGCAAGAGCAGATCAGAGGCTGAGTATTCTGCGACAAGTGACTCACCTCCTGACTCCCCAAAGCCTTTCCACCATCTACAAGGCACAAGTCAGGAGTGTGATGGAATACTCTCCACTTGCCTGGATGAGTGCAGCTCCAACAACACTCAAGAAGCTCGACACCGTCCAGGACAAAGCAGCCCGCTTGATTGGCACCCAATCCACCACCTTAAACATTCACTCCCTCCAGCTGCAGTGTGTACCATCTACAAGAGGCACTGCAGCAACTCACTAAGGCTTCTTCGACAGCACCTCCCAAACCCGCGACCTCTGAAACCTAGAAGGACAAGGGCGGCAGGCACGTGGGAACACCACCACCTCCAAGTTCCCTTCCAAGTCACACACTATCCTTACTTGGAAATATATCGCCGTTCTTTCATCTTCGCTGCATCAAAATCCTGCAACTGCCTCCGTAACGGCACTGTGGGAGTACCTTCAGCACAAGGACCACAGCGCCACCTTCTTGAGGGCAATTGGAGATGGGCAATAAATGCTGGCCTTGCCAGCGATGCCCACATTCCGTGAATGAATTTTTTTTTTTTAAGTCCAGTTTTTTTCCAGATTCTATCCTTCAAAATTAGCTTCAATTTCTGAGAACATAATTTTTTGAGTCATCCTCTTTCATGTGTCCAGCAACAAAGTCCAGAATTTTCCACCAGTTTGTTTTTTTTTAATTCATTTTTGGATTACAGCCACTTTAGACATCTTTTTGAATCTGATATGGACTTGAATAACAGAGCAGACTATCCATTTTAAAATGAACATAATCTGCCTTCTAGTGAAAGACACAGTTCTGGCTGATGCAATCTGAAGTAAACTCTACCCTTTAAAGTGAGTTGGCTAGCTGATTTTCTCCACCCTCCTTTCCCTTCCAGTGAGCATATTTAGAAGCATTTCAGTAGATACCCAGCAACATTGGACTGACTTCGCCCGTAGAGTGAATGTATTGAGGCCTGAATAGAAAAAAAAACCTGGTTGTTAACTTTGACCTGTAGACCGGCAATAAAGTAACATCGCCTGAATGAAATGGGAAGCTCATTTGAACGATTTTTGCGGTTTTAGTTTTAGTTTTGCGTTTTTTGTATTGTGTTTTTAGTTTATTGCAAAGAAGCATTCACATGTGAATGTTAAAATTCCCTTCTAAGAAGGGACTTTTTAAGCAAAGGAGTTTTGTGCTCTTGAGCAAAATTTGGAGAAGATATCCTTGATGACAGCAGGAATGTTTCTGTGGAGTTTTGGGGGGGGAAAGAGATGATATCATTTTGGAATCTTGTTTATTGAGAACAATTACAACTTTTTGCTGAACTGCTTTTCAGCAACTTCTATTAATAATTTGCTTTAAGAACGGAAATTTCAAGTATATGTTGGGATTTCAGTTTAGGTTTAAAGTGCTTTACCCCATCCTGAAAAGTTGGTGTTTATTTCAATAAAGAAAGAAAGACTTGCATTTATATAGCGCCTTTCACGACCACCAGACGTCTCGAAGCGCTTTACAGCTAACAAAGTACTTTTTGAAGCGGAGTCACTGTTGTAATGTGGGAAACATCAAAAAGAGGGGTGGTGAGTGGACGAGGTTTTCAAAAAAGAACTCCATGTATTTACCCGCTATACCTGTGCTGTTAAATTTGCGATAAAGCTTTCAACTTGGCTCAACAGCATCAAAAAGAATTTATTCAGTTTGTCAAATAAAACTGGAACAGAGCAGTTAAGTAACAACGCTGCACTTCATTTGCACCCAAATATACCTTTTTAACAGAAGAAACCGAAGCACTGATGAAACCTGGATTTAGTGCAACCAAAAAATGGCTAAAATATACATAAGATGCATTGGGTTTGGGGGGGGGCGGGGGGAGGGGAAATGGAAATCTTAAATGTACCATTTGTAAATGGAGCCATGGTAGCTATAAAACTATATTGACTGGTCGTCTAATAGACTAGCCCAGTTCCGAGCCATAGTGGAGCTGCAGCTTCTTTCTGGACACTACTTTGCTCCTGTTCTCTAATTTGCTGTGCCTGGCTGGCTGCTTTTATTTAATGTGCTGCAGCAAAAATGAATTCAAATGTTGTGGTTCCACTTGCTGCTAGATGCCACTGATGCTGCTATCTAATGCAAAACATTGCCGTATCAGAACCTCAAGAAAGCCAATTAACTCAAATTTCTCCCACTGGAGATTGGGACTGTGCCTCATCAAAACATATACATTTTCCAGTATAGATAAGAGCAGTGGGACCCCTGACTAGTTTTCCTTGTTCTCTGCAAGTATGGGGACTCTGGCCAATTATATCCATTCTATTGCCAACCTGGTTGAGATCAGCTGACTTGGCACAGACTAGGGATTGAAGCTAGGACCTTCTTGGTCTCTGTGGCTCTATCACTGGGTGGTGCATTTGCTCAATAAGTGATTGAGGGAAATACGAGTGGTTTTACCTTTTTTATATATTAAAGTGATTGTGACTTTGGCTATAAAAAATTGATAATTTTGTCCTAAAATAATGACTGGGAGCTGACCCACAAACCACATCGCAGCTATGGGTACATTAGAACTCTGATCCAATTCTTAGTGGCCATTTTGTGGCTGCATAATCATTGTATGCACTTTGCAAGAAACCAAAGTACCCAGTGTGTACGAGATGCTTGCCTACAATTTAGTCAAATCTACTGCTGGAGGGGAAGAGTGGGTGTATGTGCTGTTCAGTAGACTAGATCAAATGCATTGTTTTCTGGGGTGCTATGCTTGGCACAGCAGTTACAATAAGAGTATCTGTGTAGATCGATTTTGCTAGAGGTTTTTTAGGTTTGAAGTAGTATTTGATGGTGTAGTGCTAAGAGCCAAATGATGCACTGAATTTACTGCTGCATTCACACCAGTATCAGATGACCTGATAACCTCGTGTATGGGAAAGCAATGGGCTGGATTTTCCAAGCCCCGAGGAGGCGGGCATGGAGGCGGGACAGCCGGTAAACTCGGAGAAAGTGGAAGCGGATGGCAAACCCGCCCCCATCCCGCCTCCGTGCCCTTTTGCCAGGAGGCGGGAAGATGTGCAGCTTCAGGTCCCGTCTCCTGGAGGCGGGAAAGGCATTTAATCCTTTTAACTACCTGTTAACAGGTAGTTAACAGGCAGAAAAAAGGATTAGTGCCATTTTACCTTCACAGGTGAAGGCTTCCCGACCTCCTGAGAACCCCGCCGGGTTGGAGGAGACGTGGAGGAAGTCTGCGCTGGTTGGAGGCGCCTGGAAGTAAGGTGTCGAGGTGAGTGATGGGTGCAAGTGTGGAGTGGTAAGTATGTAAGGTGTCGATAAGTTTAAAAAAGTGTGCACTTGTTTTCTTTCGACAGCCTTTAGCCGTGCTGGATGGGGAGAGTTGATATTCTCCTTGTCAATTTCCCATAATGGCTGTTGAATCCTCCGATCTTGCAGACATGTGAAATTTACAAAGTTGAAAGGCTTGATGAGTCCTCACCACAAAGCCTCATCAAACTAAAGAGAATGGCAGTGTTTGACAGCTTCACAGAGCACGTCTGACGTTGACATGATCTGTCAGTGACTTCCTAATTGGTCTGCTGAGCCCGCAGGGCGGGCTTAACAAGCTCAATCAGGGGAAAATCCCTCTGATTGGTCAAGCGAGGATGGAGGCGGGACATTGACACGACAAGCAGCTGTCCCGCCTCCAACTCACCTCCATTCACAAAATCCAGCCCAATGTATCTTTGCACAGCAGTTTTAAAGTTCATGCATAATGTTTTTTGGGAACGTACTAAATGTATGGCATCTAAATGCTAAGAAAATGTTCATGAGCAAGAGGTTTTTTTTTTGGAGGGGGAGGGGAAAGAAAGCACTTTATATTGAGCTTCGAAAGGCTTGTTTCGACAGTGTGGCCAGCTGTGTCTGTGCTGTTTTATTTTTAATTTAATTTGAAGTAGATTTAAATGTCCTCGAGTCCAAGAGACCACTAGGCACTGGATTTACACACTATGCATGTCAAACGAAGTGGAGAGAGACCACCATAAACCTCTTTTTTGTTTTTCCCTCCCCACTCCTGTCTGTCTGCTTTGCTCCAAAGATCAGGTCCTGATTCTGTGTTTATTCTAGAACTTTCTCATCACTGCAATGCAGAACATAATGTGGTGCTACTAGTTACCTTTTTCTCTTTTCCAGTTCAGATTTTTTTCATTTGTGGTCTGGGCTGAATTATGTTATCAGCAGCAGTCCTGTTACTATGTATGAATATGATGATGAAAAAGCTGTTTTTAATCCTGCAAGGATTTAGTGGCAGCAGTTTAGGAAGACTGCACAACATTAATGCAGAAGGATGATCGTGTGCTGCTCTGGCTCAATTAAGTTTGCAATTTTTGTTAAACTTTTTTTTTTTACTAAGGGCATAATATTGGAAAAATTGGTTTGGTTTATTTTTGAATTGAATCTTCAAAAGTTTTCACTCGAGCTTCCTTTTTAGGGAGGTATTGTAGTTTCAGGCACGATGAGGGGAGCACCACTAATTGTTTTCCATGGTGATCGATAGCTCCGAAAGCTTGTGATTTCAAATAAAACTGTTGGACTATAACCTGGTGTTGTGCGACCTCTCAATTTTGGCCACCAATATATCCATAAGCACAAGGCGTCCTGATTCTGCCTGCCTAGAAGGCATAGTTCAGGTGTCGCAGTTAAACATGAAAAGGTGACTAAATAATGCACTGTAAAGGCTATTGAAAAAAAACGCACCTGTTTGTGCAGTATCTATTCAAACTTATCTATAATGACATTCTGTTATCATACCTAAAGGAATGCTTTGTTCCATCTCTTTCCCCATCTGAAGGTACTAACATTTGTAATAAGAAAAAGAATTCGCACTTGTATAGCACCTTGTGTCCTCGGGTCATACTGAAGCACTTTACAATCCGTGGATTGCTTTTGAATTGTGGCAGCCATTTCCACAGGGTCCCACAAACTGCAAATGAATGACTGACTGACCAACTGGCGGTGTTGGTTGGAATGTTGTCCAGGACACTGAACTCCCTGTTCCTCTTTTGAATAGTGCCAGGTGGAGATTTTACATCTATCTGAGCAGGCAGAGGCGACCTCTCTTTAACACCTGCTCCGAAAGACAGCAGCTCTGACAATGCAGCATTACCTCAGTACTGCACTGCAAGTGTCGACTGTGATTATGGGCTCATGGCCATAGTGGGGCTTGAGCCCTGAACCACCTTACCCGAGGCAAAAGTGCCACCAACAGAACCAAGCTAATGCTTGTTCAGTTCCATATATCCTAGCAGGTCCTATTGTACTGTGATTGCTAACCTGAAATCAGCTGATTTGCTACAGTTAAACCTGCAACCTCAGTGTGTGTTGGTATGTAAATGTTCTTGAATTTTTTTAGTAATTATGTTCAGTAACTTGTACACTTTTACAATAAATAACTACTTTTTAAAAGAAAAGCATCAGTGCGCTCTTGCATTATTTGTTGCATTGCCCCATCAATCTACTGTTCTCATGAATGCATTTATTTAATTAACTATATTCAAGTTTTTAAAAAAATGTAATGGAAAAATGTATAGAAGAACATAACATAAATAGGAGCAGGAGCAGGCCATTTGGCCCTTCGAGCCTGCTCTGCCATTCAATGAGATCATGGCTGATCTTCTGCCTCAACTCCATTCACCGGCCCTATCGCCATATCCCTTGCGGCCTTTACTAGTCAGAAATCTATCGACTTCTGTTTTGAATATACCCAATGACTGAGCCTCCACAGCCCTCTGGGGTAGAGAATTCCAAAGATTCACCACCCTCTGTGTGAAGAAATTTCTTCTCATCTCAGTCCTGAATGGCCTACCCTTTATCCTGAGGCTGTGGCTCCTGGTTCTAGACTCCCCAGCCAAGGGAAACATTCTCCCAGCATCCACCCTATCGAGCCCTGTAATAATTTTGTATGCTTCAATGAGATCCCCTCTCCTTCTTCTGAATTCAAGAGAATACAGGCCTAGTTTACTCAATCTCTTCTCATACGACAGTCCCGCCATCCCAGGAATCAATCTCAGGAACCTTCGTTGCACTCCCTCTATGGCGAGTATATCCTTCCTTAGAGAAGGAGACCAAAATTGTACACCGTACTCCAGGTGTGGTCTCACCAAGGCCCTATATAATTGGAGTAAGACTTCTTTATTCCTGTACTCAAATCCTCTTGTAATGAAGGCCAGCATACCAGTTGCCTTCCTGATGGCTTGCTGCACCTGCACATTCACTTTGTGACTCATGTACAAGAACACCCTTGTCAACAGTTGAGCTACATACTTAAGGACATTAAAGTTAATGTAATAGTCTTTTAGATATGTCACTATTTTAAAAATACTGCAATTATCTGGGTGTGGACGACTGGACAACTGCTTCCTTAAGGGATAATATTTTGAAATTTTTCATTTGGCGGTGGTACTTTAATTAATGCTAAATCTGTTTTGGGGGTACGGTTGCATAGGTGCTATGTTGCTGGACTAGTAACCCAGAGGCCTGGCAGTTTGAGAATTTGACTTTTTTTTAAAACTGGGAATAAAAAGCTGGTATCCAAAGTGTCTGATTGTCATGAAAACCCAAATGGTTCATAAATGGCCTGCCATCCTCCTCCTTCTTAGGCAGTCCCTCGGAACCGAGGATGACTTGCTTCCACATTAAAAATGAGTTCGCAGGTGACTGATGAGTCCAATGCGGGATCTACAGTCTCTGTCACAGGTGGGGCAGACGGCGGGTGGGTGGGGTGCTTGGGTTGACGTGCGCTCCTTGCGCTTGGCTTCTGCTTGCTCCTGGCAAAGAGACTCGAGGTGTTCGGCGCCTTCCCGGATGCTTCTCCTCCACTTCGTGCGGTCTTGGGCCAGGGATTCCCAGGTGTCGGTGGGGATGTTCCATTTTTTCAAGGAGGCTTTGAGGGTGTCCTTGAAGCGTTTCCTCTGCCCACCTGGGGCTCTCTTGCCGTGTCGGAGCTCCGAGTAGAGCGCTTGTTTTGGGAGTCTGGTATCGGGCATGCGGACGATGTGACCCGTCCATCGGAGCTGATCGAGCGTGGTCAAAGCATCGATGCTGGGGATGTTGGCCTGAGCGAGAACACTGACGTTGGTGCGCCTATCCTGCCAATGGATCCTGCCATCCTTACCTGATATGTGATCCCAGTCCCACAACAACTTGGCTAACTCTAAACTACCCTCCGAAGTAGCCCATCAAGCCACTCTGTTGCATTGAACCACTACAAAGAATAAGACCTTCACCCGGGTAGCAGTGGTTGAAGATGGCAGCGGCCCACCGCCATCATCATCTCGGGGCTACTCGGGACGGGCAATAAATGGTAGCGATGCACATATCCCAAGAACGATTTTTTAAGCAGAAATAAGTACGTAAAGATTTAGCAGGCGTTGTTGGGACACTGTTGCACTAAAGTATACATTGGCCCTGAATTTGCTGGTCAGAGGCTTCCCACAGGCGGATGCCTCCGACCAGCGAAAAATCTCCGAAGTTACCTGATGGTCCCGGAGGTTCGGACACTTGCGCTCCTGGGCCTCTATGCGTATGCCTGCGTAGAGGCCCACATATCTTAGAGGCGCAGGCGGTTAGCAAGCGCCTCTTGGATCACGTGGGCCGGCCCAACCAATGAACGAAAGGGATCCCCATTCATACTTATGAGGATTCCGTATGTACGGCACCTCCATAAGTATGAATGGGAATACCCCCCAAAATACACGTACACTTCAAATTTAAAAAAAAATCAAATCACAATCAAAATGGCATTTAATTAAATATTTAAAACAAAAATGTAATATTTTGAAAAATAAATGTACATATTTTAAAGGGGCTAAAAATAAACTTATTTCACAAGTTTTTAAATGTATAAATGATTGAAAAAAATGTATTTTTCTGTTCTTAAGTCTTATGCTGGTAAAAGCGGACCTTGCGCCTGCTTTTACCAGGCATTAGAATTTCACGAGCATTCGCTGGGCAGAAGTTGGGCAAAAAGCGCAACTCTCCGCCACCAGAGGCCCTTTTCCCGGGGATGCGGATCATCTGTCCAGAAGATTCTTGACGGATCGCAAGTTCCGGGTTTTAGAGCATGCCTAAACCCGGAACTTGCGTGGCCCCTATGGGTGCGTGCACACCTCGTATGCACCTGTAGGGGCCACAAATTACGGCATATAGAGCATACTTTAAATACTTTACAGATATAGGTGAAGTACTTGCATGCACTGTGTTGTAACTCCACTGAAAATTAGAATGAAGAAGCATCATGCATTTCGGAGGTGTTTTTATTGATTTTTGTTTTCATCTGGCTGTTAAGATGTCCAGTGATGCGATGGCTAATGTGCTGCAAATGACTGAAAGCTTGCACATATTATTACACACAGTAGGCTCATCATGTTATGTACAGCAATCCCTGTACGATACTTGTGAATTTTCCCACTAAAGGCATATCGTTTGAGGCTATAGAAGAAGTGTGCTTGGGGAGACGGTCATTCCCAAGCCATGCAAAATTATTTTTAGTGAAATGTCCCCAAGGTTTTGCAAGTGATGGTGATTGGCAAGAGTTTTACACTTTGATTTGTTGTGTGAAATGCAGTTTATTTTTATTAGTACATTTGTTGAGAAACCTGAATCATAGAGAGAGAATGTGCTAATACGTTGACATAATTTGTAAAAAAATAAATTTTTGGAATGCACTGTTGAGTTCTGTAGCTGTTGTTAAAGATTATAATGAGTCAGTTACTATTGTGATAAAACAGCAACTTGCATTTATGTAGAAGAATTTAACAGAAAGCTTTCCCCAGATGCTTCACAGAAGCATAATCGGTCAAAAATTGACACCAGGCCAAAGGAGACAAAGGATGGCTAAAAGCATGGTAAAAGAGGTGGCTTTAAGGAGAGCCTTACAACAGTGACTACACTTCAAAAGTACTTCATTGGCTGTAAAGCGCTTTGAGACGTCCGGTGGTCATGAAAGGCGCTATATAAATGCATGTCTTTCCTTCTTAAAGGAAAAGAGAGAAGAGAGGTTTAGGGCAGGAATTCCAGAGCTTGTGGTCTAGACGGTTGAAGGCACGGCAAACAATAGTGGGCCAAAGGGCGTGGGGGATGTACAAGTGGCCAGAGTTGGAGGAATGTAGAGTTCTCTAGGGATTGCACAGTATCGGAGGTTAGAGATGGGGAGGGATTTCACCATGAGGATGAGAATTTTAAATTTGAAGCGTTGAGACCGGCAGCCATTGTAAGATCAGCGAGCCCAGGGGTGATGAGTGAGCAGGCCTTGGCGTCGGTTATGATATGGGCAGCAGAGTTTTGGATGAACTGAAGTTTATGGAGGATGGGGTATGGGAGCCCAGCCAGGAGAACATTGGAACAGTTGAGTCGAGATGATAAATGCAGGGATAAGGGTTTCATAAGCAGATGGGCTGAGGCAGGAACAGAGATGGGCTATGTTATAGAGATGGCAGTGGGTGGTCTTTTATGATGGAGTGGATATGGGATTGGGAGTCCAAGGTGGCAAACGCTCTGGCTCAACCTGAGATAGTGACAGGGGAATGGAATGGAAGTGGTGGAGAACGTGTGGAGTTTGTGGCGGGGCCTAAGATGATGGCTTCCCAATACTTAACTGGAGGAAATTACAGCTCATCTAGAAATAGATATCAGACAAGCAATCAGGCAATGAAGGGGTCGAGAGAGGTGGTGGTGAGGTAGAGCTGAGTGCCATCAGAGTATATGTGGAACCTGACTCCATGTCTTCGGATGATGTCGCTGAGGGGCAGCATGTAGATGAGGATCAGGAGGGGGCCAAGAATAGATCCTTGAGCAATTCCAGAGGTCATGTTGCAAAAGTGGGAAAAGAAGCCATTACTGGAAATGCTCGGGCTGTGATTGGATAGATAAGAGTGGAATCGAGCAAATGCAGCCCCAGTCAGCTGAGCAACGGAAGAGAGAAACATGGGAATCTTGCGCTTTGAGGGACAGATACCTTTTTATGCTTCACTAGACTATCGCTAATTCAAGCAAAAAGCTCAGTGGATCATTTTCTTTTATGTTGCAGAATGACAAATTGATTTTTTGAGGATTTGTATATCAAAGGGCTCCATTTCCAACTTCAACACACTTTTGTAATGGTGATGAGAGCAGAACTAGTAAACTGTGGTCTGAGCATTAATATATTGAAGGATGCAATTAAACTGTCTAATATTGGTATGCAGAATTTTCAGTAGTGCATCAGCGGCAATGTCGTAATATCACTCCAATTTGCTCCTGATCTGATTCTTAATTGCAGTTTTGTGAGACCTCCTTGGGAGGGCTGTTTTAAATCATTCAATCTTGACCGGGTGTGGACTAAAACTCCAGTGTGGTGTTAAGTTGGGTTTAAAAAGTGCTGAGGCAGTCCAGTCCGTTGGCCCTCTTGGGTTCTTCAAAGTAGTTCTTGAGAGAAGAGGGCGCTTTTGCCAGCATGCTCAGATCATTAAAATAGTCACTGACTAGGGACTGACTGTGCATGGATGTAAAAGCACACACGTTGTGTACTCTACTGCAAACAGATGTATTTTGTAGTCCGTGAACATAACTGTAGAGTCATGCTGGCTGCGCATCACACTCTGCAAGTACCAGATTACAACTAGGAGCGCAGCATAATCACAGCATAAAATTACTAGTGGGGGAAGCATTACAAAATAATACAAGTTATAAAACTCTTTTTGCTTTTTTCGCCAGTCTTTCGTTTTATTGATAAGGGTACAACTTGCCTCAGGACAGATTAGTCTGCTTTCAGTTTGTGTTCCCAATTGTCTTTACCATTTTGATTTTTTTTAAACTAGGTATGAATTTCTCGAATATAAATAGACGTGCAGACTTCCCACATCCTGGTTTTGTGGCCGTTGTCACCGGTAGACCAGCCACACTGCAAACGCTCTGTCTCTCTCTCGGATTGATCTGACACTGATAGTTGTTGAGCACACAGATGTGGCAAAATTAGATTGTAGTCTAAATGGGTAAAATGCAAGTTTTCGAAACCCTAATGATACACTACCACCTCTGCTTAATGAAGGAGAATTGCACGGGCAAGAACATAATTCCTGGTATTGGGACCTTTTTTGGATTAATTGAATGATAATAGACCGATGATGCGCGTTATTGCAGAGTAAGAACTTGTGAAAAGAACGTTGCCTTGGGAATCAAATTGAATGATATAGCGATGAGTGTCTCTAATTTGTGATCGTGATTGCACCATGGCTGAATGCCATATGGGTCTTGGGAGTAATGTAGATGTCTGTCAGATGAGAGCTATTGTGAAAGGAATGTTCATTCGAAACATGAATAAAATGGTAAGTTGAATATAATCAAATTGAAATAAAGCATTGGAGGGAGAATTGTTGGGATTTTTTCCCCCCAGTAGCATAAATTGAGGCTGGATTTAGACTGAAATTGCTATCTGATTGTTGTATGCTGATAGGGTTGGATGACATAGGGTTGGGAGGAGGCTCGTGTGGAGCATAAACACTGTCATAGACCAGTTGGGTCGAATGGCCTAGTTCTGTGCTGTAAATTCTAATGTAATGATACATTGTTCTTTGCCACCTTACTGGGTTCCTCCTCTGCCTATACAAAGTCTAGAAAATTATAGCTTTCAGATAGTAGTGGACTAGGTTTGCTAATGTTAACCACTGTTAATCCATAGAGAGAGATGGTTCAATTAAAAAATTTCATTTGTAAAAAAAATTCTAAATAAATGCTGACATTGTATCATTACTGCTTTACCGTTGAGAAAATGTTTATTTTAGTTTCAGTGCTATTTGTAAACTTTGGATCTTTCACTTTAATAATCTCCCCTTCACCTTACAGAATTGTTGCTGGTAGCCCGAACTTCAGCTGTGAGGCTGTAAAGTAAATAAAATGCAACTGTTTCCTTCAGAGATGCCAAAACCTACCTAAAAGAGTTTTGCAGTGATATCTCCACAGATGGAGGCTGGCACTTTTTTTTCTGAATGCTCAGCCTGCCTGTGCACTCTAGTAATATTGTTTCCCAGTTTCTGCCCGCTGCACAGACTGTCTAACCATTGGGGGCCAGATAGGAAGTTCTGAATTATTACTTGAAAATAATCTGTGTACCGCTGCATATCCAGCAAATGGAGAGCTTCCTGGGGTCAGTGGCTCTGGATTGAATCCCCAGTCAGTTAAACTGTTGCTATCACCTCCCCCCCCCCCCCACCCACCTTGAAATGGATGGAGTCAAGCAGGTGCTTGCTCCCTGTTACTGGAATGGCTGTGGAGGGAAGGAACCCTAACTTGGAAAGTACTAACTTCTAAATAAACTGAGCTTGATTCAGACATTTAATTGGTGTATGCAACTACAGGAGAAAGTGTCACCAGACCTTGTGTGTAAATTTGAATTAAGTCTGATTCCATTTTGCAGAATACATTTTTTTTTTTGGAAAGTCCTTCTGGTAACATGATCAAATCCTAGTATGGAACTTGACTGACCAGTTCAGTTTTCAGGCCAAAAATGCAACTGGTCAATTACGTTACTACTTTGTGTCAAATGTGAACTGGTTTTTAGATATGGATCAACTCAAAACTAGTAGTATAACTTAGCGAGTTGGGTTGGAAACTGTATGACACTAAAGGCGAGACTACCTCCAGGAGATTGTCTTGCACCATGTTTTGCGTGGCTGCAGTGTAACTTTTACACAAAGTGTTTAGTATTGGCCAATGCTCCCATCAACACTCGTAATATCAAATTTTAACTGGCATTTGGAAGCCAGCGAGTGGAATCGATGGAAATCTGTAGAATGCCATTTCTATTTGTGTGAGTAAGACCATATACATTGTAAGGGGAAATTGCAAGTGAGTTATAAAGATCTTTTTCACAATGGCATAAAGTGATCTCCTAATAATGATTGGGCTCTTAATTATCCTGGGCAAATTTTTGTTTTCCAGGTGAAATTTAAAAGGGGGTAAAAAATTAAATTTTTAATGAAAAGTAGAACGGAGAATTCAGCAGAACAAACTCTATAAACACTTTTACATGTATCCTTAGTGTGTACATAGCAAAAATTGAATCTTACAAATTTGTGCTTCAGAAATGCAGACTTTCCTGGTGACCAGTGACCACCGCTGTGAACAGAATTTTGCAATTGCGCTGTTTTAGGAACTGAGTCTCCCAAAAACTGCCTGAATTGTTGGCTGTTTAAGTCCCAAAATTAATTTTATTGGTTGAGGAGCTAATGACATTTCTCTTGATTACTAAATATTAATTTTAAACGCTGGCATTTCAAGTAAATATATGTTTAATAAATTTCTGAAAGTGGATATGCAGGTTCTGCTTGGTGTTTGGCATGTTTTTGAATTATCCCCATAACTACCATCTATCGAAGTTTAAGGTTAATTCTGTCCATCTTGCTTGCGCCTGTTTGTCCATCTGTCTCCCTTTTTAGAGACAGGCTGGTACAGTGCGTTACAACTATCTTCACCTTTTTCCCTTTTGTGTTTGTATCCAGCCCATACTGAGCCGAAGAAAGTTTCTCATTGACAGTGAGGATCAGAGGTAAAATCAGTTTGCAGCAATCTGTCCAATTCCTAGTGCATACAAGTTGACGTTGTAATGCTGCTCTTAATGCAGTCTGTTGCACATCAGCCATTCTTATGGAATGGAACCTAAGCCAGTTTCATTTCTCAGTAGTGCAGTAGTCTTTTCCAAAATTGTGATTAAGGCGCACTGGGGTGAAATGGAGGAAGCTCCCTCCTGCTTGTGTCTGACCTGTTGAGTGCTTGACATTGGTCCTGCTGAATGCAAAAAAGTGGAAGTGTTGCAATCCCCAACCGTGATATCTTGAATAACAACAGGAAGAAAAAAACTGTGCATGTCATTTTTTCACGTAAACTTTGAACACAAAATTCAAGGTGGTAGTTGTTTCCAGTTGGAAGGCCAAACAAATTGTTCTATTTAAAAAGAAAATAGTCACGCAACTTTAAATACTTGGTGGTAAGAGAACGGGCAGAAGTTGTGTATACTTGGGAGTCGAACCATGGCTTGGAATTTGCGGTGGGTAATAACAGCGAACAAACAGCGTTCGCTATTATTACCCCTTTGATACTTTTTCCCTGTGTCCATTCGCGTACGCATTTTGGCTGCCGCTCTGGACCCGAGCCGTTCATTTCTTTTCCCGTTTTTTCTACCCCTTTTCCTTTTCTCTCTATCCCTCCCTGACCGCTCTCTCTTGTCATCATGCTTCCTTCCATCTCTCCTCTCTCGAATACTCTTGTTTTCAGTCCCCGCCACAAACTCTGTTCCCTAGCCACTGACTCCATCCCTCTCCCTAGCATCTGTCTGAGGCTGAACCACACTGTTTGCAACCTTGGTGTCATATTTGACCCTGAAATGAGCTTCCGACTACATATCCGCGGCATAACTAAGACCGCCTATTTCCACCTCTGTAACATCGCCCGTCTCCGCCCTTGCCTCAGCTCATCCGCTGCTGAAACCCTCATTCGTGCCTTTGCTACCTCTAGACTTGACTATTCCAATGCATTCCTGGCTGGCCTCCCACATTCTACCCTACGTAAACTTGAGGTGATCCAAAACTCGGCTGCCCGTGTCCTAACTCGCATCAAGTCCCGTTCACCCATCACCCCTGTGCTCGGTGACCTACATTGGCTCCCGGTTAAGCAACGCCTCGATTTCAAAATTCTCATCTTTGTTTTCAAATCCCTCCACGGCCTCGCCCCTCCCTATCTCTATAATCTCCTGCAGCCCTGCAAACCCCCGAGATATCTGCGCTCCTCTAATTCTGCCCTCTTGAGCATCCCTGATTATAATCACTCAACCATTGGTGGCCGTGCCTTCTGTTGCCTAGGCCCTAAGCTCTGGAATTCCCCTGCCTAAACCTCTCTTTCCTCCTTTAAGACGCTCCTTAAAACCTACCTCTTTGACCAAGCTTTTGGTCACCTGCCCTAATTTCTCCTCGTGTGGCTTGGTGTCATTTTTCCGTCTTCTAATACTCCTGTGAAGCGCCTTGGGACGTTTTACTACGTTAAAGGCACTATATAAATACAAGTTGTTGCTGGTGCTGCTACTTCAGGATTTAGCGCATACGCATCCTTACGCAGATCCTGAAGTTGTGGTTAGTCATTCACTACTCCAACACTGGCTATGCTGTTTTTAACAGCATAATGACTGCTGATAGATTTTTGGACTCATGGGGAATCGAGGGATATGGGGATTGGGCAGGAAAATGGAGTTGAGGTCAAAAGATCAGCCATGATCCTCTTCAAGCCTGCTCTGCAATTCAAGGGCCGTATGACCTACTCCTGCTCCTAATTCTTATGTTATTAATCAACTGTTATGGCCCTGAAAAACTAATTTTTAATTTTGTGGTGTCAAATTTCTCCATAATTAAAATTACAATTTTAAAGAAACTTTAAAAAAAATTATTTTTTAAATGTTTTTTCATATTTATTTCAGGTTTACCTTTCCCCAATGTGAGAGCCCCAATCTTTGTTTTGCTCTCTAACATTTTTAAAAAGTAGAGATAAAAGCAACTACTCATTTCCTGGCTACCTGTCTGAGAATTCTGCAATGTTGAGTGGCTGCTTAGACAACTTGTTGACGTCACAGCAGACTGAGCTATGGGATTCCCCACTATACTGCACTGATCTCAACTGCACATCCAAAGGCAAACTTCTTGCCAGAGAGATCGCGAGATCTTAGTCGGCAGCTTTCTTTGGGGCAAATTACAGGCCCATATTCTACAAGAAAATTCTCTTGGATTCTGGAATACAAACCGGAGCAAACATCTGCTTGAGAGTTGGTCGAATTCTGTGACCAGTTCTATTTGTGCATGATCAAATACTTTTGTTACTATTGGCTGTAAAATTGTTGAATATAAATTGGAAAGCTTGCCTCTCTGTTCCCCAAATTGATTGAAGAGCCCTGTTTTATGGGGCAGTGCTGGTATAAATTTGTCTTTTATTTGTACCCTATGATTTGCTGCACTGAATTAAACTGGCCGCTTACACCTCTGCAGTGTGTATTAGGATGTACATGTTCAAACATCGGTACAGAGCAAAACTTGCTGGCCTTTACACTGCAGGTGAACTCTGCTTTTTAAAAAGAGCTGTTGTGATGGTCAATCTTTTCCACTTCTAAGAAAATAGGAGGTACAGGAGGGAAGTGAAGTTATGCGTATTGTGCCATTTTCAGTTCTACTGTGAACATTAGGAAGAAAAACCAACAAAGGGCAATGTTGCGGAGGTAGTTTCACTAAAGTTGAGTTCAGGCTGTGCACTTTGGGGCCAACACAAGGAAAAACTTAGCATTGGATGAGGCTCAACAGTGCAGTGGGGAAGAAAATCTATTAGGGCACCAATAGGCAATTTAGAGATTCTTATCACCATATACACAGTCTATATGAAGCTTCGCTGAGGGTGTGTTGTACTTCAGCAGGTCCCTTTTTTAAAGAGTTTGAGCCTAACTAGAGTCTAGAACTATGTGTATTGGTCTGTATATTAAAGTATAAAACAATTAGATTGGTGGGTCAAAATCTTGGAACTCCCTCTCTAACAGCACTATGGGAGTACCTTCACCGTACGGATTGCAGCGGTTCACCTCCTCCTTCTCGAGGACAATTAGGAAGCGACTCCCACATCCCAGGAACAAATAAAAAAAAAGTTCTTGTGATCAAAAACTGCACATCTCTGATTCTCACTTGTGTTGACCCATGACCCAGCTTCAGATCCAAGCAATTGATGTGGACTTCAGTCGATGTTTTTTTGTAAATAATGCTAACTCCAGAAACTGGAGGTGCCTTAAGGCATTCAATATCTGATAGCAGATCTACCCTTAGACTTGTGTATTTTGCAGCAGAGATTGAGAAATCTCTAGTTGAGTTTATGAAAACTGAACAGATACTAAAGGCGATTCATGGTCCAGTTTGGAAGTAGTAAGTTCAGTGCTTCCAAGACTGTTGGAATGAGCATGGTGAAACAAAATTGCTGCTCTATTGGTTTTAAGCTTCTATGGTTCTTCCAAAGGTGGGACCTGGTGCTACCACTTTCATAGCTACTTCCATTTGTTCCACCAGGCTGATCTTAACTGGCTGACAACCAAGGATCAAAGTGTCCAATTGGGCAAAGGAATTACAAGTTTGAGGGTGTTGATCGATCATCACCTCTTTAGCCAGTTGGATTCTTGGTGCTGAGGCAGCAAGAGCCTCTTTTGGCACAGTCTGATCTCCATGCATTGTGTAGTACACTAATGCAATCGTTATCCTATTGGTCCAGCAACCCAGAGATCAGGAGTTCAAATCCCATCACGGCACAGAAAAATTACAATGAAAGCTACCGAATTGTTATAAAAAATCAACTGATTTATTAATATGCTTCAAGGAAAGGAGCCTGCGACTTCTATTTGTTTGGCTTGCATGAGTCTAGACCACATTATGTGGTTTATTCTCAATACCTTCCTGAAGTAACCTGGCAAACCACTTGATTGTACAACCAATCGCAATCCAGCCTTGCCAGCATTGCCTACAATCATATCTGAAGAACAATTAAATAAATACCAATACAGTTAGTAATGTCCATGGGCTTCATTCAGCTTTTTGCATTAAACTGTCTGACATGGCAGAGCACTTTCAGACTGGACCACAATATTTGGCTATTGTACTCTCAGCAATAACTGAACTGTGCAGTATCTGCACCTAGCTTGAGGATATTAAGGATGATGTTTCTTTTTTTATATAAAAAAAAAAAGTTTATGTATGCTCTCTATATTAAGGATTGATCTATTGTTACACCAAGGTACGGTGGATATCCGCAGTCTCCGAGATGTCAACCTTCTCGTGTTCAGTGATTTGGTTGGTACTTCTGTGTTCTATAAATGGAATAGACATGCTTGCAGTTGAGTGGGTTTAGTGGGAGCTGCCACCTGCAGTAAAACTTGAATAATTCATTCAGAGCATCCTCGAGGGTGGTCTCAATTTATGTGAAACTTGCTGATTGTATTGCAATGTAGATACCATCAACATATTACCAATTGTATATGGTTGTACAGATGCTCAACTGAAATTGTGCCAAAATTAACCCTTGAAGTAGATCTTCCTGTGCCTCTTTCCTTTCCAGAACAGTGAGTGGAACACAAGCATGATTCAGAGCTGTATAATTCTTGTCTTTCATTAATTCCCAGAATTTTAAAAGTAACACACAGCCGTTCTCTTTGGAAAAGAACAATGAAGTGATCTAATTGAACCTTTCAAAATTTTGGGGAAAATGAGAAAATTGATCCAGGCAAAGTGCTGACTATGGTAAGGGGTCGAATACAATGCACCATAAATTCTTCAAAATTAGGAATAACAAGGAAAGCAAAGCTGACAGAGTAATAAACTTGGGTAATCAAATTCACTAAAGTGTTTGGTGAAAATTAAGTTCAACAGGAAACTAGCTCAATTTCTGAAGAGGGACGGGAATGAGTGAGGTCTGAGAAGATAGTTGAGTTTAAGATCCGATCGAAAAATTGGGTGTAACGGTCTTCTCCCATTCTAAAAATTCTTGTTCTTGAACCCAAGGTGTGTAACTTCAAACCCAGAAAGGAATTGTGCTTTCCATCTTGACAGATACCAAATATATGCATATTTATCTGTTATCACTATTTTGCTACCAAATAGAAAGTACACACTTTTAAATGGTGTCACAATAACGATTATTAAATTCTGACCAGGATGTTGAATTTAGCTCCATTGTCCAACCACTCTATCTAGTGTTTTATGTTGAACACTGAAACAGACCTCATTGCTTGCTTTCAAAGTTTCCATGTAGACTTGTGTGTCAGTAAGTCCCTGCAGCTAGTAATTTTGTTTCCTGCCGGTAAGGTGACTTGACTCAATTATTTATTTGGAAAAAGTGATCCGTTATTTTGCCAGAAAATCTTCATCACTCATTTATTGCACATTGGCAGGCATAGTATTTGTAGAACCAAGTTCTTGTTACAGGTCACTGAATGCACTTTTATGTCTGCATTGTTATAATAAAGGGCCAGAACTTGCTGTCAAAGTAACGGTGAGGCAATTGGCGCTTGCGTTATTTATGCGCAAATGACATAACATCTTCAGGCAATGGACAGATGTGAGGTTAAATGTGAATATCCGTAAGTTGCTGTCCGAGTTGCGCCACGCTACCGTTAGCTTTGCGAAAGCGGCATCCTGCTGTCTGCCTCAACATTGACATGCAGTGAATGGCGTGAAGTTGCTGTTTACGTGGTAGATATGAAGTAAAGTTGCTACAGAAAGTTATGACAAGTCATTTCAAGAGCAGAGAAGGCTAAGAGAAGATTTGATAGAGGTGTTTTAAATCATGAAAGGTTTAAAGAGAAACTGTGTTTTCAGTGGCTAAAGGATCGATAACCAGAGGGCACAGATTTAAGGTGATTGGCAAAAGAACCAGAGGCGACATGAGGAAAATGTTTTTAGGCAACGAGTGGTTAGGATTTGGAATGCACTCTCTGATAGGGTGATGGATACAGATACAATAGTAGCTTTCAAAAGGGAATTGGATAAATACTTGAAGGAGAAAAAATTGCAGGGATATGGGGAAAGCAGTGGGACTAAATGGATTGCTCTTTGAAACAGCCGGCACAGCCTCGATGGGCCGAATGTCCTCCTTTTGTGCTGGACTGTTCTATGATCCTATAATAGTGCTTACAAATACTGTATCTAAACTACCAACAAGCACTTCACCGAAGCACTTCAGCATTTATCACCTTGGGATTTTTATAAAACTTGTACTGGGGAAATTAAAAAAATATATCTGTGCAGTGCTTCAGTGTCTGTAAATTTGGGCATAGTTTTTGGAACATACTTGTGCTGATTGTGGCATTCTCTAGGGAAATTATGTAATATTTGGTTTGACTATCTTGTAAAGCCAGACAAGACTTACAGCAATAGTACACACTGTCCTTTCCAAATTTTGAAACCAAATTTATAGTTGTCTGACAGTTCAATCAAGTCATTTCTGCAAACCATTTAAAACATTGTAAATCAGAGCTAGGGGAATTTTCTCAGTCTGTCTACTTACTGTTTGTCAACAACACAAATACTGGTAAATCTATTGTAATTGAACTTCTAAATGACTGGAGAGACACTCTCTGGATTTTTGTTTTTAAAAATCAGTATGCTCGTAACTTAATGACTGCAACACTCATTCAATTTAACTAAATGTACCCCACTGACTGAAAAATCAGACATTTTGCAACTAGATGCACACTCATGAATACTGGGACATACTGGTTTTTAAATTTGTCAAACCATTTCTGTCACTTAACCCATTACGTATTGTCATTTGAAGTTCTTTTCTTAAAATTTTTTTTCTACATATTGCAGAACTGTGTGGGAAAGTCTCAACAACCACAGTGGTAGTTGCCAGTGCAAGAAGCAGATATGAAACCTCTGAATTCAAATTAATTATGGTTTATCTCTTCATGCCCTACTAATCCAACGTATATGTTCTTTAACAATTGAAATGAGCAGCTGTAATCCTTTCATAACTGCGCTTGAATCTACTTGAATGTTGCAGCCTTATAATATTAGTCGTCATGTTGACCGTATCAGATACTGGTTCTTTGTAAAAATGTTGTTAATTGGTGGTGATTTTCCTTCACTTCTTCAAATGTTGATGGGTGGAATGTAGGAAAAGCCAGTTCAGGCAACCATCTTTTTAAAGCTCCGTGTTATTCCCGCTAGGGGGAAAGGTAGGGCAACTAAAGTCAGGGCTCCCTGGATGACGAAAGAGATGGAGAGTAAGATGAAGCAGAAAAAGAGCATGTATGACTGATGTCGGGTCAAGAATACATCTGAGAATCGGGCTAAATAAAGAAAGTTCAGAGGAGAAGTGAAAAAGAAAATAAGAAGGACAAAGAGAGGATATGAGAATAGAATGGCAGCTAACATAAAAGGTAATCCAAAAGTTGTCTATAGGCATATAAATATTAAACAGGTAGTCAGACGAGTGGTGGAGCCGATTAGGGATCAGAAAGGAGACCTATGCATGGAGGCAGAGGGCATGGCTGATGTACTAAATGGTACTTTGCATCTCTCTTCACCAAGGAAGAGGATGCTGCCACAGATATCGTAAAGGAGGAGGAAGAGGAGATACTGGTTGGTATAAGAATTGATAAAGACTAGGTACGAGAAAGGCTGGCTGTACTTAAAGTAGATTAGTCACCAGGACCGGATGGGATGCATCCTAGGATGCTGAGGGAAGTGAAGGAACAAATCGCGGAGGTACTGGCCATAATCTTCCAATCCTCCTTGGAAACTGGAGTGGTGCCAGAGGACTGGAATTGCAAATGTTATACCCTTGTTCAAAAAAGGGTGTAAAGATAAACCCAGCAACTATAGGCTGGTCAGTTTAACCTCGGTAGTGGGGAAGCTTTTAGAAACAATAATCCGGGACAAAATTAACAGTCACTTGGACAAGTGTGGATTAATTAAGGAAAGCCAGCATGGATTTGTTAAAGGCAAATCGTGTTTAACCAACTTAATTGAGTTTTTTGATGAGGCAACAGAGGGTTGATGAGGGCAATGCGGTTGACGTGGTGTACATGGACTTCCAAAAGGCATTCGGCAAAGTGCCACATAATAGGCTTGCCAGCAAAGTTGAAGCCCATGGAATAAAAGGGCCAGTGGCAGCATGGATACGAAATTGGCTAAGTGACAGGAAACAGAGAGTAGTGGTGAATGGTTGTTTTTCGGACTGGAGGAAGGTATACAGTGGTGTTCACCAGGGGTCTTGATGTATATTAATGACTTGGATGTGGGTGTACAGGGCACAATTTCAAAATTTGCAGATGACACAAAACTTGGAAGTATAGTGATAGACTTCAAGAGGACATAGACAAGCTGGTGGAATGGGCGGACACGTGGCAGATGAAATTTAATGCAGAAAAGTGAGAAGTGATACATTTTGGTCGAAAGAATGAGGAGAGGAAATATAAACTAAAGGGTACAATCCTAAAGGGGATGCATGAACAGAGACCTGGGGGTATATGTGCACAGATCGTTGAAGGTGGCAGGGCAGGTTGAGAAAGTAGTTAAAAAAAAAAGCTTACTGGATCCTGGGCTTCATGAATAGAGGTACAGAGTGCAAAAGCAAGGAAGTTATGATGAATCTTCATAAAACATTGGTTCGGCCTCAACTGGAGTATTGTGTCCAATTCTGGGCACCACACTTTTTAGGAAGGATGTGAATGCCTTAGAGAGGGTGCAAAAAGATTTACGAGAATGATTCCAGGGATGAGGGACTTCAGCAGAGTAGATTGAGAGGAAATTTGATGGAAGTGTTCAAAATCATGAGGTGTCTGGACAGAGTAGATAGAGAGAAACTGTTCCCATTGGCGGAAGGGTCGAAAATCAGAGGACACAGATTTAAGGCGATTGGCAAAAGAACCAAAGGCGACATCAGAAAAAACGTTTTTATTCAGCGAGTGGTTAGGGTCTGGAATGCAATGCCTGAAAGGGTGGTGGAGGCAGACTCAATCACTGCTTTCAAAGGGGAATTGGATAAGTACCTGAAAGAAAAACATTTGCAGGGCTACGGGGAAAGGGCGGGGGAGTGGGACTAGCTGAGCTGCTCTTGCAGAGAGCCGGCATGAGCTCGACAGGCCAAATGGCCGCCTTCCGTGCTGTAACCATTCTATGATTTCTATGTTTTGGCTGAAATAAGCGACTGCCCGTTTAAAACGTAGATGTTTTAAGTGGTGGGGACTGTGTTTCTCTCCTTGCTGGTATGAGGCTATAAGTGGGTTGGAGGCGGGAGGGTGGGGAAGGAGAAAGATTGATTTGCCTTAACATTCCAGTTATGGAAAATTAAAAACGCCATTATGTAGCTGTGATTTATTTTTTGTTTTAATGATGGTTTTGATGATCAAAGTGTGAGGGCCTACACCTGGCTACATAATTAAACTGTAATTTCATAATTGTACAGTATTGTGTAAGCGTTCTGGTTGAGTTGAAGTGAGTTTAATTTGATCAAGAGGGAAGTCATTTGGCTATATCCCATCTCTGGGCATTTGCTGATAGTTTCTCCCTGGTCTCCAAGAATATTAGCAGTTTTTTTTTATGTTTGGTAATCATTTAATTTACAGGACGTAGCTGGGATTTTATATTCCCTTTGTATGGAACCCATAATGGAGATCTGACTTTCATCTCTCTCTCTCCCACCCAAAAAGTTATTTTAAAACTGGTAATTGGGCGGGGGGTGGTGCGGGAGTGAACGAGAAGAGGAATAGGAACATTTAAATAGGAATTTGCAGATAATGCCATACTCGGAAGGGCAATTTGAACTACAAGATAAGCTGAACAAACTGGTTATGTGGGTGGAAATGGCAGATTTAAATGATCTGACAGTTCTAAAGTGCTGCATTAAGGAATCAAAAGAAATGGCAATATAACTTGCAGTTGCTGAAGATAATGTTTGGAGATCTAGAGTGGACTCGGCATTCAACATGTCCAACCACTGCAGGGCAGCAATCAACAAAGCAAATAGATTGCTGAACTATACAGCCCAAGTCATAAAGTTATGTTGAAACTGTACAGTGTTTTGTTTACTTCTGGTCACAATCATTCAAGCCCTAGAGGCAGTTCAGAGCGAATGATTCTCTGAAATGCTTTCTAGCATCCAGAGAACTGAGTTATGAGGAAAGACTTGAGCTTTTCAAGGCTGAGGCAACTGAGAAGTGACCTTAAGAGGCATACAAAATGGGAAATAATATAGAAACGGTAGCTCTGGAGCAAGGTGATGCCAGTTCAAAACCGTAAATGGCAAATTTGGGATTGATAATCAAAGTTCTTTGAGTAATCTACACAGAGAATGGACATTTAGAAGTAGTGGAAGTTAAAAACACTGTGATCATTTCAGAAATGCATGATGTGAAGGCTATGGGTGAGCTAAGATGGGTTAAATGTGCTTCCTCATCCATACTTGTGAATAGTTTGACTGGTCTCCTGAGACAGACTTCAGTGGGGGTGGTGCAAGGCGAGATAAGAGGGAGAACCTGCTCCATAAACACGTTGAGTTTTTAATAAATTTTTGGAGGCTGTGGAGCAACTGTGACACTGAGTTAGTAGTACTTGTAGTTGTGTGTTTGTTTTGCAAGTGTTTTAATCAGTGATGTTACGTGATCCTTTCTGGACTGTGTGCAGCGAACTTAACTTGGTCTTAAAAATCAGTTTTGAATATTTTTTTCTAAAAATCCAAAGGTTCTTGTGCTAATCGACATCTTTGTCGGACTGGAACAGGAGAAACATTGGCTGTAGAAATGCAATTACTCCACTAGTAGGACAGACCCACCAGAGGTGGTGGCACAGTGGTATACAGTCGGGAACGAGTGGCCCTGGGAGTCCTCAACATTGACTCTGGACCCCATGAAGTCTCATGGCTTCAGGTCAAGCATGGGCAAGGAAACCGCCTGCTGATTACCACCTACCGCCCTCCCTCAGCTGAAGAATCCGTACTTGTCCATGTTGAACACCACTGAGGGTAGCAAGGGCACAGAACATACTCTGGGTGGGGAACTTCAATGTCCATCACCAAGAGTGGCTTGGTAACACCACTACTGACCAAGCTGGCTGAGTCCTGTTTGGCACTACCACCGTGCTAAATGGGATAGATTCAGAACAGATCTAGTAGCTCAAAACTGGGCATCCATGAGTTGCTGTGGGCCATCAGCAGCAGCAGAAGTGCTATACCACCACAATCTGTAACCTCATGGCCTGGCATATCCCTCACTCTACCATTACCAACAAGCCAGGGGACTAACCCTGGTTTAATGAGGAGTGCAGAAGAGCATGCCAGGAGCAGCACCAGGCGTACCTAAAAATGAGGTGCGAACCTGGGGAAGCTGCAACACAGGTCCACATACATATTAAACAGCATAGAGCTAAACGATCCCACAACCAACAGGTCAGATGAAAATTCTGCCGTCCTGCTACATCCAGTCGTGAATGGTGGTGGACCATTAAACCACTAACGGGAGGAGGAGGCTCCATGAACATCCCTATCCTCAATGATGACGAAGCTCACCATGTGAGTGCAAAAGACTAGACTGAAGCGTTTGCAACCATCTTCAGCCAGAAGTGCTGAGTGGATGATCCATCTCTGGCACCTCCTGAGGTCCCCATCATCACAGAAGCCAGTCTTCAGCCAATTCTATTCACTCCACGTGATAGGAAGAAACAGCTGACCACACTGAATACAGCAAAGATTTTGGGCCCCGACAACATCCCGGCTGTCGTGATGAAGACTTGTGCTCCAGAACTGGCCGCACATCTAGCCAAGCTGTTCCAGTACAGCTACAACACTGGCATCTACCCAACAATGTGGTATGTCCTGTCTGCACAAAGCGGGCCAAATCCAATCTGGCAAATTACCGCCTCATCAGTCTACTCTCAATCATCAGCAAAGTGATGGAAGGTGTCGTTGACCGTGCTATCAAGCTGCACTTACTAATAACCTGCTCACCAATGCTCAGTTTGGGTACTGCCAGGACCACTTGGCTACAAACCTCATTGCAGCCTTGGTACAAACGTGGACAAAAGAGCTGGATTCCAGAGGTGTGGTGAAATTGATTGCCCTTGACATCAAGACAGCATTTGACCGAGTGTGGCATCAAGGAGCCCTAGTCAAATTGAAGTCAATGCAGTGGGGGGAGGGGGGGGCAACTCTCCATTGGCTGGTGTCATACCTAGCACAAAGGAAAATGGCTGTGGTTATTGAAGGCCAATCATCTCAGCCCCAGGTCATCGCTGAAGGAGTTCCTCAGGGCAGTGTCCTAGGCCCAACCATCTTCAGCTGCTTCATCAATGACCTTCCCTTCATCACTGGGTCAGAAGTGGGGATGTTCACTGCTAATTGTACAGTGCTCCGTTCCATTCGCAACTCCTCAGATAATGAAGCAGTCCGTGCCCGCATGCAGCAAGATCTGGACGACATTCAGGCTTGGGCTGATGTGTGGCACGAATGTTACCTGCCACTTAAGTGCCAGGCAATGACCATCTCCAACAAGAGAGTCTAACCACCACGACTTTACCATTGTCGAATCCCCTACCATCAATTCTATTTGCACTGGGTTTTTGAGTCCAATTCATTGGTGTAAACCAGAAACATTACTGGTCCCAACATCGATCCCTGGTATTTTATTCCACTTGGCTTTGGAGTCAGTTTGGTCTTTAATTCCCAATTTACACTCCAAAGCTATATTTGCTTTCTGTCAGTTTGCAGCACTAAAATTTAATACAGCATATTAAACCTAGTCTATAAATCTATTGGAGTCCTGCATAGAAGGCTAATATCGAGACTCAACTATTCACCCCTCGATTGTAACTATTATCCTGCCTATTAGCTTCATTGTCATTACTTTTTTTTTGTATTTTTAAAACTGTTTTCTCAGTCTCTATTCTGAAATTTTCTTTGGCATTTTCAGACATTTAACTGCGTACTGACAAGAAACTGATAGAGAAAGTATTGATCGGGCAGGATCATTTCAGTCCATTGTGGAAAGGGGCAAGAGGGAGAGGAGGTTAATTGGGAGAGTAAAAAGACAATCAAAGTAGCGGAGACAGGTGCCAAATGAATGTGTACTTCAAAGAAGGGGTGATGCGAGGCATTACTCAAGTCTGGCAACTTGAAGCTCTGTGCAATTTGATTTCCGGACACCAGCAATAAGTTTTTGTTTCCATTTTAATAAATAGCATGGACACCTTCGCTATGCCGAACTGCTTCCTGGAAAGGCAGAAACTGCTGAAGAGTGCATGTGATAATGTGTCTGAATAATGATTAATGGAGGAGGCGGGGTGTGGGTGGCTGCAGCTTTCTATTCCACTACTGATAAAGAGAACTTTCATTTGTAGAACACCTTTCACGCAACTCTGGATTTCCCAAGCGCTTTACAGCCAATAATGTACTGTTGTATTGTAGGTTAAAAAGAAAAGCATTGGGGCCAATTCTACAAATGCATGCCCACGGTGTCCCAATATGTACACCAGGTGGGTGAGGCCCCCTGCCAGTTGTGCACATTCCTAAGGTTGACTCTATATTTTCTTTAAAATTGCAAATGCTTGAAATCTGAAAAAAATACAAACCTTCGTCTGTGTTCATAAGATGATACATAATAGAAGGAGGCCATTCAGCCCATTGTGCCTGTGCTGGCTCTTTGGTAGAGCTATCCAACTAGTCCCACTCCCTTGCTCTTTCTCCATAGCCCTATAAATTGTTTCCCTTCAAGTATTTGTCCGATTCCCTTTTGAAAGTTATCATAGAATCTGATTCCACCACCCTTTCAGGCAGTGCATTCCAGATCACGACGACTCCCTCCGTTTATATGTTTAAATAAAAGTTTCCTCATGTCACCTCTGGTACTTTTGCCAATCTGTGTCCTCTGGTTACCGACCCTTCTGCCACTGGAAACAGTTTCTCCTTATTTACTCTTATCAAAACCATTCATGATTTTGAACACCTATCAAATGTTAACTCTTTACAAATGTTACTGACATGCTGTGTATTTCCAGCATTTTATGATTTTGTTTTATTCGTAATGGCAGTTTCTGCAATTTTGCACTGAAAAATGATCCACACAGTGCAAGACAAAGGCACTACAGTTTAATTCTGAAACTCGTTTGCTAAGGAATTTTATGCTTGGGTTAGGTTTTGTTTCCAATCTGTAAATCTGTGTACCCAAGCCCAACCAATTATTCATTCAGCTTTTCAATGTAAACCGAAACAAATGTAACACGAGTCAATAAATCAAATCTATTATACTGCTGCCTTTAGGTACAATTTGGCAATAGGTGAACAATACATTTATTTAAAAATAAATAATTTTCCTTCAAGAGATAACTAAATCATATTTATTGAGAATTTTACACTTGGTGAATGAAGGGGGACGTGTTTGGTACATTAAGATTCGAGACTTGTAGGGGGAAAAATCAGTTATCGCCCATTTTGGGGAGCTAATATCGGCCGGGCGCATAGTTTAGGTGCCCGGCGCTAGTTATCGCCTCCATTGCCCCTGGAGGTGATTTGAGCGCTAAATCAGACGCTACACACCTCTCAAGGCGCTAACTGTCGGGGAGCGAGGTGCTACCTCAGAACGCTACCGAAGCTCGGGCGATGTCAGTTACCATGGAAGCCAGACAGAATGGCGCCGTCCAGTTCTTAAAGGGGCGGGGCCATCTTGCTCACCAGCCACACCCTGCTCATTGCAGCCTTGAATCTTGGCCTGGAGAGACCTCTAAAGCAATTGTGTTGGAAGCACTAATGGATAGGCCCAGGGAAAGAGCTCGGCGCTTAGGAACCTCAAAAGTGGTGCTGAGGGCCAAATCTCCTTATGACAGCGTTAAATCTTTCCAGACATCTCTCTCCCTCTCAACCTGCGTATACCAAAAATTTTGCCAACAAGAAAAGGCAGGAAGCGCCCGTCTTTAAATAGCGCTCCCCCAGCCCCTTCCCGACTTGAAAATGTTCCCCTCTACCTGTTCCTAGCAGCAGGAGCTAAGGCAGGGGGCGCGACTCAATATCCGGTCTGGGGCGTTGCACGCTTGACTGACGTCACGATCAGCAGGCGTGGGAGATCATGGCCGTAGTGTTTAGCGCCGCCGCAAAAGTCTGGTTAATTTCGCAAGCGGTGCTAAAATCGCCGCGCTTGGGCGCTAAGTTCCTAGCGCCCCCCCAGAGGCACTAACGGGAGGCGCTAACCAACCGAATTTTTCCCCCGTATATTTATTTATGGATTTTACTTCTCATTTCTGTTGATATACTCTAGTTAAGAGAAAATGTTTTATAAAGGAATATTTTGTTGTAAATTCCAGTTTCTGAAGCATTTGCAGAAGATTCCACATGAAAGTTCAGAGTTCATCCTCTCCATCCCAAGTGCTGTATCGGCATTATTGTAGCTCTTCACTGTTGGGCAAATATGGCATTTGGACTTTTTCCATTTGGATAAAGCTTGATGATGCCCAGAATGTGGAAAAGCAATTCGGGTCAAATTGTTGATTCCAAGAGTCTCTCTTTGTTCTGGGGTTGACTTGGGTTATAGGACGAGATATTTGCAATGTTTTGGTATCACATCAATAGAATATTTCACTTAAAATTCCACTTTTATATAAAGAGAATACGCATATTATAGTTTATTACCTATACCTCTGGGTGAGTATTTTCTATTCTGAACTATTTCGTAATCTCTTTCTTTTTGAGTGCAGTGTGCAAGGATCCACCGTACAAAGTGGAGGAGTCAGGATACGCTGGTTTTATAATGCCGATTGAAGTGTATTTCAAAAACAAGGTAAAGTAGTTAGCACGAGACACTTCAGTATACACTCTTCATTATCCTAATTCTAGAATTAATGCAGGATAAAGTGCACAACTGTTTTTTTAAGTTGCACTACAGCAGTGGTGGTGAAGTTGGTTGCATGTTGAAATGGGTCAACAGTTCAAGTTTGCAATGCAACGTTACCCCAAATAAGATTAACATAACATTTAAGCTTTTAACTGTTAACAGGATTTAAATCTTTCATCCACCCCCACTGGAATAGGTTGAAGACATTCAGTCTGATGCTTAGCAAAATAGTTTTAAAAGGGGAATGACCCCACTGTGGTCGGGGGAGGGGAGAAGACTTCTAAATAGCTACTTAACACAATGAAACATCTGGCAAAATTGCTATTGCACCATGTTTACAAACTGATAAGGCATCCATTAACGGTGCTTCTTTTAGTAATGTAACACTTGTGACACAAATTCAGCATTTAGCACTTATTTCTATAATCTTGCTGTGACTATTTCTATCTAAGTTGCAGCAAAATTCAAGGCAATGTTTGTGTGGGGGGTGGGAAATAGAAAATCAGAATGATCAAATAACTTGCAACGGATATTTTTTGAAAGCTGAATGTTTGGTGAATAATTAATCGCCGAATTTAATTTCACTGTGTTGATGTAGTTACAATTAATTCGCAAACATAACCATTCAGTTTCTAATAGAGTTGGGAGCCTTGTTGCTGTGGTAGTTTAGCTCAGGATTTGATTAGCAGACCAGAACGTCTGCAAGCACTAACAAAAGGATTTGAGACAACAGCAGTGGATTTTTCAATTGTGACACCTGGAGCCAGTCTAAATTTTTAATACAACTATAGAAATATAAATGACTGGTCTAAATATGAAAATTGCTACTTTTAAAGGAGGGGGGAAAAGCCTGTGAAAGGGGGTGGAGCAGGCCATTAAAAAAAAAAAATTGCAAAGCATTTTCTTTCTTTACCACCCCCTCCCATCCTTCCCAAAAGGTGGCAATGTACTCCTAACTTTTTGGGAGATACTCTTCAAAAAAATATATAGCTCTGCCTTGTAAGGCAAAACTTGACATGGTAGACATCCTGTGGCTAAAGTCAGAAGTTATTCCCCTGTTTTCTCTTATTTTTCAATTCCATTCCTATATAGAATCTTACAAAAAAGAGAGACTTGCATTTATATAGCGTCTTTCACGACCACCGGATGACCCAAAGCGCTTTACAGCCAATGAGGTACTTTTTGAAGTGTCACTGTTGTAGGAAACGCGGCAGCCAATTTGCGCATAGCAAGCTCCCACAAATAGCAATGTGATAATGACCAGATAATCTGTTTTTAGTGATGTTGATTGAGGGATAAATATTGGCCAGGACACCGGGGATAACTCCCCTGCTGCTTTTCAAAATAGTGCCATGGAATCTTTTATGTCCACCTGAGAGAGCAGGTTTAACGTCTCATCTGAAAAACACAGCACAGAAGGTGGCCATTCAGCCCATTGTGCCTGTGCTGGCTCTTTGAAAGAGCTGTCCAATTTAGTCCCACAGCCCAGTTTTTTTTCCCCCCATAACCCTGCAAATTAGTCTTCAAGTACATGTCCAATTGCCTTTTGAAAGTTCCCATGGAATCTGATTTCCCCACCATTTCAGGGGTGGGGGGGTGTGCGAACCAGTGATTTGTAAAGGTTTAGCATGACTTGCTTGTTTTTGTATTCAGTGCCCCTATTTACAAAGTCAAGTATCCCATATGCTTTCGTAACCAGCTTATTAACTTGCCCTGCCGCTTTCAAAGGTTTGTGAATACGCACCCCCTCAAAATAGTACCATTTAGATTATACTGCCTCTTCATGTTGTTTCTCCCAAAGTGCATCACTTCACACTTATCCGCATTAAATTGCATCTGCCATTGTCTGCCCATTTCAGCAGTCGGTCTGTCCTCCTGAAGCCTGCTACTATCTTGCTCCTTATTTACTATGTTGGCAAGTTTTGTATCGTCCGCAAACTTCAAAGTTGTACTCCCTATACCCAAGTCCAGGTCATTTTATATATAACAAGAGCAGCAACGGTCCGAATACCAACCCCTGGGGGACCCCACTGCAAACTTCTCTCCAGTCAGAAAACATCTGTCCTCCACTACTCTCTGCCTCCTATCTCATAGCCAGTTATATGGTAGGGTAATTATAACATTTATATATTTTTAAATGCTGCCTTAAAAAATTGGGATTTGGCATGTAAAAGATCATGGGCATAAGCTCATGTCCCACTGTTCAGTGATTAAAGCTGTGCCCAGTATATTAGTGCGTTAATGTGCTACTGTGTTGACTCGTCAACTAATTTTTCAATACCTTTTTCTCTTTGCAATGCCCTGGATACTCCAGATGCAGTGCTGTACTTCGTACTACAGTGACGAGCAGCATAAATCTCCTGACTTCAAAGTTTTGATTTTTAAACAAATTGTTTTATAGTTTTGATCCAGTTTAGTGACTATTTTGGCCAATTAAGGTGTTTTTTTGCAAGTCTGGGAAAATCAAGATTTTCTTGAAGCCAAAAATTATTGTTTGCGCAGACTGGATCTTCAAATCTAATCTTGAGCATTTGGGTATTGAGTTTTGCATCTTTTTCCTTAGGAAGAGCCCAAGAAGGTACGCTTTGATTATGACTTATTCCTGCACCTTGAGGGACATCCACCTGTAAATCATCTCCGTTGTGAGAAACTCACTTTCAACAATCCAACTGAGGAATTTCGTCGAAAGTTGCTGAAAGCAGGAGGGGTATGTTCTTTTTGTTTACAATATTGGGGGCTAGGAAGCTAGTGGTAATGATAAATGGAAATGTACATTTGTCTTTCGCTGAAAGTTAATGAATGGATAAGTTACAACCCAATAAAGTGGGCTTGTGTTTGAAAGGAATCATTGTTTGAAGATGTGCAGGTGGTTAAGTTGACTATTCTGGTAGCCTGGTAATTGCACACAGCTGTATTATTTGTGGAAAATAGTTAAATCACTTGAAAAGATGAAGCAACAAGGACCTAATGCATTTGAAAAATTGGTGATATACTTCCAACGCTTTGGCTTTAAATTCTTCGTGGTGGTTTCAACCTATCATTGACTTTGTTAACTGAAATAGTAACAGTGCACGTGCACATTTGTTTCTTTCCCATTATCCTCAAGAATTTCAAAACAAGTGAGGTTACAGAATACTGGAATAATTGGATGTTTATTACACCACATTGAATTCACCCTCTTCGTCCTTTCTGTGTTTATTCCTAAATTTCATTGGTTAAGGAGATACCCTGTTGGTTGCCCTGTTCACTCAGGTCCCAGATGCCCTGTTTCCCTTGCTGCGCCGTTATCGGCTCATACTTTCAGCAAATTAGTAGACAAAACAATTTTGAGCTGAAGGGTGCTGGGGCAAGTCGAATTAACAGCAGATGCTATAGCAAGTTCTAGCCTGCTATAATGCAACTCAGTGGAGTACCATGTTTTTTTTATTCATTCACTGGATGTGGGCATTACTGACAAGACCAGCATTTATTACCCATCCCTAGTTGCCCTCGAAGGTGGTGGTGAGTTGCCTTCCTGAACCGCTGCAGTCCGTATGGCGGCAGTACTCCCACATCAGCCTATCTGCTGCTGGAACCTCATCCATGCCTTTGTCATATCCAGCCTCCATGTATTCCACTGCTCTTCTGGCTGGCCTCCTGTACTCCACACACAGTAACCTTCAGCTAATTCTATCCTGTACCAAATCCTGCTCGCCAGTCACCCCTGTCCTCGCTTACCTACGTTGACTCCTGGTCCACAGTGTCTCAATTTAAAACTCTCCTTGTGCTTAAATCCGTCCATAGCCTCGCATCTCCCTATGTCTGTAACTTCTTTCAGTACCCCAAACTCTCTGTTCCTGACAATAGCCTCTTGTGTTTACCCTGTACCCCGGTCCCCCTCCACCCCCGTCATTATTGGCTGCCTAGGCCCCATATTCTGGAATACACTCCTTAACAGGAGAGGTGAAGGGATTTAATACTATTCTTAAAACTCGCGTCTTTGAAGCTTTTGATCATCCCTCCTAAAATCTTCTCCTTTTAGCTTGGTGTCCATTCTGGGTCCCACCCCATTGCTCCTCTGTGAAGTGCCTTGGGATGCTTTTTGTCTGTTCTATGGATGTAAAATGGGCACAACGAGGGCCAATTTCAGGGGCTAAAGTCCCGCACCCAAAGGACACCCTGATTTTCTTCGCTCCACCATTGGCGGCTGTCTCGGCCCTTGGCTCTGAAATGCCCTCCCTAAACCTCTCCGCCTCTCTCTCCTTTTTACGACGTTCCTTAAAACCTACCTCGACCCCTGCCTAATATCTGCTAAGTGTCTTGGTGTCATATTTTGTTTCATAATCGCTCCTGTGAAACTTGTACACTGTTCTGGTCTCCATATTATAAAAAGGATATAGAGGCACTGAAGAAGGTGTAAAAAAGATTTACTATAATGATACCAGAATTGAGAGGTTATACCTATCAGGAAAGATTGAACAGGCTCGGGCTCTTTTCTCAAGAAAAGAGAAGACTGAGGGATTACCTGATGGAGGTCTTTAGGATTATGAAAGGGTTTGATAGGGTAGCCACAGGGATGGTCCCACTTGGGGAGACCAGAGCTAGGGGCCATAAATATAAGATAGTCACTAATTAATAAATCCAATAGGGAATTCAGAAACTTCTTTACCCAGAGAGTGATTAGAAAGTGGAATTTGCTACCACAAGGAGTAGTTGAGGCGAATAGCTTGCATGCATTTAAGGGGAAGCTAGATAAACAGAAGAGGGAGAATGGAATAGAAGGATATGTTGATGGGGTTAGATGAAGCGTTGGGAGGAGGCTTGAGTGGAGCATAAACAGGCAGGCTTGGGCTGAATGGCCTGTTTCTATGCTGTAAATACTATGCAAGATCCAACAAAATTATTTTTAGATCTCTTCTGAACATTGAAATCCTGAAAATAGAATGCTTGTATTTGTTATCAATTACAACCCAGCCCTGATATGGCGCACTGTGCTGTGGCAAGGCATTCCATTGGGGACACTCTTCACGGCAGTTTGACTTTCAGTGCATAGAATCACTTGCTGGATTGAATACTGTTACTGTCCTTAGAGAGGGTGCAGAAAAGATTTATGAGAATGGTTCCAGGGATGAGGGACTTCAGTTACGTTGATAGACTGGAGAAGCTGGGGTTGTTCTCCTTAGAGCAGAGAAGGTTGAGAGGAGATTTGATAGAGGTATTCAAAATCATGAGGGGTCTCGACAGAGTAGATAGAGAGAAACTGTTCCCATTGGCTGAAGGGTCGAGAAACAGAGGACACAGATTTAAGGTGATTGGCAAAAGAACCAAAGGCGACATGAGGAAAAACTTTTTTCCGCAGCGAGTGGTCATGATCTGGAATGCACTGCCTGAAAGGGTGGTGGAGGCAGACTCAATCGTGGCTTTCAAAGGGAATTGGATAAGTGCCTGAAGGAAAAAAATTTGCAGGGCTACGGGGAAAGGGTGGGGGAGTGGACTAGCTGAAGTGTTCTTGCAGAGAGCCGGCACGGGCTCAACAGGCCGAATGGCCGCCTTCTGTGCTGTAACCATTCTATGATTCTATCCCTAGTTTATTTTTTCAGATCCCGGATCATCTCTTTTTTTCCCTGGTGTGTTGTTTTTTTCTGTAGGGCTTTATAAAATTGTAGGAACGATTACGTTCTGTATCCTGTGGCTGCTCTTTTCTCTTTCTTTTAAGAGCTGAATCACAGTTCACTTGAATGTCCATGGCTTTCCAGTGGCTAAAGCTTTACATTGCTGATTTAATTGTAGACTGCACAAACTAGGAATTTTCTAGTTTTCTTTCTTTTTTTGAAAGCTTTTGTATTCTTCACCAAAAAAAAAGACTCCGCAGCGATTTTTCTCACTTATTTGGAAATGTTTGTTTTTCTGTTCTTCCTTCTCCTGCCCCAATATTAAAATAAAATTGTTTCCTTCAGGCTAAAGAATGGCCACTTTCATAAATCTTGAAATGGCAACAGAAAATGTGCTCCAGTCCCTCCTTAAAACAGAATTCACAAATTCAGTAGCATTCGGCTGTTCTCCTTTATTCTTAAACAGTGGCTAATGTCAACTACCCTGAATTCGCTAGTTTGTGTAATTTTTGTGACAGATTATGGTGATGCCAGATGGAACACCAGCCCCTTCTGGATTGAATCTTCATCCCCCTGCCCTTCTTAGTAACCCCTTGACTCTTTCTGATGTGAAGAAAAGCAAGTCTTCACATTGGTCAAAGGTCAGTTTGCAACTGAAGTCGAACTATGTAAAAAGGCTGGTTCAAAACATCAGGATTAATTAATTAGCTACAACTATAAACGGTTGGATAACAGACTTGAGCTAAAGGTTTATTGCTTTTAATGCACTTACGCACATGTGTGATGTCAAAAGAGTCTGAAATCAAAGCACCTCAGTTAGTATTAAACAGGAAACCTAGCTCTCTGGAGCAGTAGCTTCAGTAGCAGTGTTGGACCCTTCCAACCAGAGGGTCGTCTGTTTGAATTCCAGCCTCAACTCTACTTTGAACTCCTGTTCTCTCATTTAAAGTGGATTTTGACTGTTCTGGTGTAGGCTACTAGATGTAGCATTGCATAGAACACATGCATGTTTTGGGTGGAGGGAGAATAGGTGGGAAGAGGAAATGAAGAAGAAGAAAAAATCATTACATGTCCAGCTTTGAAAAAACAAATCTTGTATTGGCCATTTGAAGTACTGTTGATGGTAGCCATGAATAAGTCAATATAACAGATTGCCCTAGTCACCTGGCTAAAGCAGGAGGCAACAGTGATGGACTTGGGAAGTGGTAAACAAGCTGTTGCCATTCGTTGTCTTTCAACTTTTCCTTTCAGTAATCAGGATATAAACCTCATGAGATTTGCAGTGTTTAACATGTTTCTTTTTTAGGAGCTTTGTTGAATGCACTGAGACTGTTGATATTTTCTGTGCAAACGTTCTCTGGTTGGACAACCTTTTAAATTCCAGTAACACTATTTTTCTCCAATGCGGTGAATGCAGTGAGGTGAAAGGCTTGTTAGCAGCTTGGGAATGACTTGACTTCTGTTTCCGTATCTTCCATCAGTCCTTTAATGAGACCTGTTGTTCTTGTCATAGAAATGTGTATGGAAGTATTGCAGATGATAATTTTTACTAAAGTTGACTAAGTTATATAGTAGCAAGCTTTCAGGGCCATACAGATTTCCTCCTATGGATTTCAAGCATTTGTGATCTGTGCTAAATAGGCATGGAAACAACTTCAAATCAAATATAGCCAAGAACTGGTAGAATTTTTTTCAAGCAAAATGTCTGCGTATATGATTGTCCTTATTAACTTTTAGTGTCATTTTGATTCTGGTGAATTGTTCAACTTGATGAACTGCCTAGAAATGGACATGCAGAACCTCAATGCTAATTATCTGCCAACTGTAGTCCTATCCATCTGATGAATTCTTAAAATCCAGACACCATTGTGGACACTGAGATTATTTGACTTTATATATTTCTGCTGTAGAAAAGGAATGGGAGTGGATGGAAGAGAAACATAATGGCACGGATTTTCCGGGGCCTATGACCGCGTATGCTGTAAGTGCCCCACAAGTTCTGGGTTTCCACATGAGATGCACATGCGCGAAAACCCAGAACTTGCGATCTGTCAAGTTTCAGCTTGACGGATCGTACGAATCCGAAGGAAATGGACATTCGCTGGCGGAAAGTTGGGCTATTTGTCCAACTACTGCCCAGCGAATGCCCACGAAACTCTTACGCCTGGTAAAAGCAGGCGTAGGGCCTTCTTTCACTAGTGTAAGGGTTTGAATAAATATTAAAATAACATTTTTAAAATAATTTAAACATTCAAAAACCTTTAAAATTAGTTTAGTTTAGGATATTTTTGGCACCTTTTTAAAAATGTTTTTATTTTTTTAAATTAAATTTTTGTTTAAATGTTTGTTTAAATTGTATTTTAATTAATTTTTAACGTGATGATTTATTTTTATTTAAGTGGGGTGAAAATGTTTTTTAGGAGAATCCTCTTAAGCTTATGGAGATTCCGTATGTAAATGGAATCCCCATAAGCATAATGGGAATCTCCCTTTGTGATTGGTTGGGCTGGCCCACATGATCCCAGGGACACTTGCGAACTGCATGCGCCCCTGGGATACGTGGGCCTTTATGCAGGCGTACGCATAGAGGCCCAGGACCGCAAGAGTCCGAAGATACGGAGGTATAGGTAGGTGCGTACTTTTCTTGCGGATTGGAGGCGTTTGCCCGCGGGAAGCCTCCGACCGCAATTTCCAGCTCAACTTCTGTGTACAGTATTCAAGGGAATTGATTCAGACTTGGTCTGTGAAGACTGCTAGATCGTTTCTGTAGCTTCAAAATTGTTAGAATACATTTTTCCGTTTCAATGTAGCCATATTGTAATTAAAGTGGTGCTTAATGTGTTTGTAATTTGCTCATGTTCTGTGCCCATCATTTATGCTTTAATATCATTGCACAAAACCAGTGTAATGGAAAAACTGTTTTCCCTTTTAAAAATCATCAAGCCTTTTCAGACCCCAAAGGTTTAAAGTGACTGCATATCTATTTTTAAAATTTGGCTTTTCTGTAATTTTTTTGCAAAGCTCAACATTTTTAAAATATTTTAGTTCTCTATTTTCAATAACTTTTTTTAAAACCCATTATTGTGACATTATTATAGTCTTTGATTTTTATTAGAAATTCTAGTACTGCACATCAGCGGCATTCCATGTGTGTGGTCTGGAGTCTGGTGGTTTATTACCAGAATGATTCTATTCAGTGGTGTCACCAAGATTTAGAAGCTTTCGGATTTAGGGGGGGTGGTCCTGGGAAGCCAGAATTTTTCTACTAATTTTTGAACAGATGCGAATTTTCTTTGCACTGCTTTATGGAAGAGTGATGGAAGAGCGAACGTCTAATCGGTTGCAGTAGCAAAATAATTTTAATTTTAATTTTTAAATGTATTTTAACACCTACTTGCAAGTAGGTGTTGACCTATTTTAACGTTAAACTTTTCTTTTCATACAGCAGCTATAAAAGGAAGCAGCAAACTTTAAATTGAAACCCCAATCATTTTCTATTCTCTTCCTGCTTCCCCATGTCCTCTCTTGGTGGGTACGATCGCAAGTCAGCTAGTGCATTTCAGCAGTGCTATCCATCACAATCCCATTAATGTCGATTTAAGTGTGAAAGAAGAATGCATCTGAATGGGAATTGTCAACGAGTGCTGGAAAAATTGACCAATCAATGGGGACTTTTCTCTCATCAAATTTCTCTCTACCCCTCCTGAAGACACACGTGATGGGGCACAGTTCCATGGGTGCTAAGCACCCTCCAGTACCTTTCGCATGTGGCTCATTATTTATGTGCCACTCTTGAAAGTAAGTGTGAGCAAACAATTTGCCCTCTTGGGAGTACTGGTGTATGATCTTGACCTGTCCTAATAGCCATATATGCATACATTCCAGGAGGAGCAGGAATATGGTGAGATTTTCCTCACTAGCGCCAGGACACCTAAGATCCATTTGTAACTCTCCTGCTGCAGCCTCGTAACTCAGCAGAGACTGTTGCACTGAAGGCACGTTTTCACATTTACTTATCTTTTGGGTTTATAAAACTGTTTTTCCTTTTTTTTTCTGTATTCTAGGATCCAAATAAGAGCAGCAGCACTAACAGCAGTAATAGCTTCTCCAAGCCCCACAAATCCATGAAAGAGCACAAGGACAAACCATCATCTAAAGACTCGAAAGAGCACAAAAGTGCCTTCAAAGAACCTTCCAGGGAACACAGTAAAACTTCCAAAGAGTCCTCAAAGAAACCCAAAGAAAACAAACCACTAAGAGATGAGAAAACTGTTCCTAAGACAGCATTTAAGGAACCAAAACCAATGTCAAAAGAGCCAAAGTCATTGGAAAACAACATTGTAAGTGGGACCGGAGGCATTCGCCAGGATGTTAAGGCTCCGACCAAGAGGCCTCCTAATACAGACTCTGATGAACTTGTAGCTAAGAAAAAAAAGAAAAGCAGCTCTGAATTTTTGTTTAAAAGCTTGTCCACTGCTTCTCCACAACCACTTTCTTCTGAAAAGAAACAAATGAAGGACAAATCGCAGGTTAAGGCAACAAAAGTCAAAATGGAAAGCGAAGTGATAGAGAAAAAGAAGCCTAGTTTACCACCATTTGAAGACATTGTAGATCCAAATGACTCTGCATTAGATGATATATCTTCTAAATCTGAGGTAAGTAGAAGTACTGAAATGTAATTGAGTGGTGGTGGCGGCGGATCTTTTCCTAAATGTACATTATAATGTAGAGTTCATGTCCCATATAAATGGTAAACTAGGAAATTTTATTCTGTGAAACATAAGCTGGTTTTAAAGCTGTTTTGAGGCTCAGTGATGGTAAGCTTCAAAAGGCACTGCAATTATTAACTTTAAAGATAAGATCTGCAAATTGATGCATCAATAAACTCTGACCATCCTTAAATCTTTGTTAATGCAGCTCCTTCAAAGTTTAATGGGAGGGGAGGAAAACTGAAGTTCATGTGGATGGTCCTATCTCATACAAGGTGTTTAGTTGCCGTCTCTTTTTCTCTTCCTTGCTTCTACACAGTGGAAACGTTTACAGCTTTTGCCTTTCCTTCTTTGAAGGATTTAACAAAATCCAGTTTAATGAAATGTATGTAGTCATTAAATTTAGCTAATTTGTCAGCAAAATGCTGAAAGGTTAATTGGCAAATCTTGAATTCCCAAAAGTGTGAAAAATTGGACATTGCAAGTGTGCTTATAGTGGCTACATGTAGCAAGCAGTGTCATCTCTTCTGCCCCAGTGTGTGTACATGTGCCATGAAATGTGTCAATGTCAGAAAAAATAAAATTTGGTGGCTAACTGTTAGAGTTTTGTTCGTGCTGTATAAACTGAAGCAGACATTTTGTTTTTTGTTGATGACATCCTACCACTAAATTGGTGACACTGCTTGACTGACTCCTCTGTCTTCATAACTAAGTGGTAAATAAACCACCTTTTTACCACGAAATAAAAACAAAATACTGAAAATGCACAGGTCAATCAGCATTTGTGAGAAATGTTCAGCTTTTATTTGTTTTCCGATACTAACTTGACCTTTTCTCTACCCTATGTTGTGTTTCAGCTGAGGATGGCTGATTGTCAGATTTCTAAATGCAATTTGTTGGTTGACCACTTTTAATATAAATCCTCTTAATGAAGAGTACTCTCAGATTACAGAATCTCCCAGTGCTTTCCTCAGAAGATACCTTTGCATATTCCCTACTTACAATTGCATGTGAACAGTAGAGAAGATGTTGAGCTGTACTCTTCCTCTGATCCCACTACACCTTTTTTAGGTTGTGGCTGTAACGAGCCAACAGTCTGTAGCTGCAGAGTGCACTTTGCAGAGCTGTGTTCTCCAGCGGCTCTTGAGACTTTTAATAATAAAAAAAAGCTCCTGCTTCTGTTTAGCAAGTACAGTGGACGACCTGAGCACTGGAGTTCTACTCTCAACCAGTATCAGTTTTGAGCAGAATAAGGCTCCATGTCCTGAGGAATTTCACAGCACTGTCCTGGAGTCACATTGGGACTGTCCAGAATTACACTGAGACTTTCTGGTTATAAACGCGACATTGTAACTGCATCCTTAATCACTTGTTTAATTTTATTGGCGGTACTTGTATCGCTATACATGTTTAGAAAAATATTTGCTCATGCTGTAAATTTGGAGGAGAACGTCCATTGTGTGTTTTTCTTTTCTCTCCCTTTCTGGTCACTGAAGAATGTATTCCTTCTCTGCTACTTCTCCCCCTCCCTTGCCCCCAAAAAAACTATTTGGGATATCTTTCAGGTAATTCTGTATCTATAAATATAGAAGAGATACAAAAAATTATTACTGGTCACTTTTGAATATTTCCAGTGCATTGTAAGAAAATCACCCAGCATCATCCTTCAGTTTTTTAAAAATCTGTTGGGTTTGGCTATTTAAGGCAAAGTAGCCTGAGGAATTCCTCCTGTTACTCCTGTAATACATTATTCTACATTAAACTGCTAGTTTTGAAGTACATTGTGGATCTGGTTGCCCAGGGACTTACCGCCACATCAAATTATTCAGCCATATGTCTGAAGTGTCTGGAAGCCAAAAACTTAGGGAAGGTAGGAGGGAAAGAGCAAGTGACTGAGTGTTGATATGAGAAGGCATAATTCAGATGGAGGTAGTTACAAACCATGATATGAGTTTACACTTTGATGTTTGAGAGGATCTAAAAACGTTCTGTCTTCTGTTCTGTAACTCTTGGCCTACATATCATGTTTTCATTCCCATAAAGGGAGTTGTACTAGCTTGGTGCACTGCCAATAGAGTTGCGTTTTCTGCAAGTGGCCAGGGCTAAAGCCAAAAAGTATTAAAAGCTTTAAAGTAGTATGGTGCGCATGATTTGACTGTGTTTCTGAATGTAAAATTTGATACAGATATCTTGCTGATTGACAAATTCCAGTAGCGTTTCTCTAGTCTGACTGACCCGACAACTGAAGTTCTTGCAGCTCTTGTCTGTTATAATAGTTATTCACCAAAGTGAAATAATGCCTGGATAAAGTCAGTGGGTGAACCGCTTTATTTAGTGACTGCACATTCCCATTAAACGAATTCTGGAACATTGTGTTCTTTTGCTGACCGAAGTATTAACCCACATGTATTATAATGAATTGCCATATGGGAAATTTCAATGCTGTGGGCAGTGAAATTACTCGTCGTGCCCATAGAACAAAATAGTCGAACACCTTTTGGGGTGGGGGGTGGGTGGGAGTTTAATCGCTTCCCCCACGACGGGTGGGGGTGGTGGAGGTGGGGTTAATTTGTCGAATATGTGAAACACCAGCCCAAACCACCGCGAATGTGCCTACTTCCAGTTTAACCACGGTGGGTTTGGGGGTGTCTCAATAACCTGCTCTGGAAAGGCGGGTCTGTAATAATATTTAAATGAGGCTCCTTGCTTCAGATTTTGGCTGCCATTTCAATTTCATGCTAGCAGGTGGGGTTTCCCAGGGCTCGGGGAAACCCGGCAGCCAAAGGGAGGCGGGGGTAGCTGGATCCAGCAGTTCAGTGCTTTTTAGAGCAACACCCCCAACCCCTCAAGCAAATTTCTGCCATGTTCATTTGGAAGTTGTATTGGAGTGCTAACCTGAAACTGAAGCTCAGTGTTTACCTTTCAGTGCAGGGCTGTGTTGAAATGGGTAAACTGTATACCACAAATTGACGATTCCTTGTATGCTATAAAAATAAAAACAGCTATGCATTTGTAAAAAGGAAGAAAAAAAAATGAACTATTTGGCGAGTCAGCAGTGGTATAAGAGTAAAAATATTTTTGAATGTTCATACTTTGCAAACAACCTTTGAAGTTTTCTGCAAAAAATACAACAGTGGAGTACAATTTTGCTTTTGAAAGACTATTACCTAACATTGCTATCTCTGAAGTGTTCGTTTCTTAAGACTTGCACGGCACATAACTACCAGATATAAATTTGCTTGAGCGAAGAAGCTGAAACCCAGTACAAGTGAAAGTGCCTTTTTATTGAGAAACTCAGTAATTTATGGGTTTGCATAAATATTCATTCTGCAACTTCGCACTGAAATGCTGGCTACGTCGTATTCAGAATTTCATTCTTTTTTTGATGCAACCATGAAGCTCTGCCCTTTATAATGCATTGAAGTGGAGATGATGCAAGAGCTATCAATAATGTATGCGCATATCTTTCCGGTCATCCAAAATAGGTGTGCCAAGGAAAGCGCCTTGTAGATGTTGCATAGCTCCATGGATTTGTACGGTCTCCTTGCTGTTACTGCTCCCCCCTCCCCCAACCCTCCTCACCTGCTTTTGGCTGAACCATTGAATTGTTTTCTAAATGGAAAGAAAATCTAACTGGGCTACTTTTTCACATCTCTCACACTGCTGAAGTCTGGGGAGTGAGTCCCTTGCCTGCCTGTGGTTGGAAGTGTGGCGTGGGGAACCTAAAAAGGGCAAAGGACAAATAAATAGGAGATGTAAAGCAAAAAGATTTCTCAGCGTTTCTTGAAGACATTTTAACCAAAAAAACCTTCCTGATTCAGTTTATGGCAAATAAAGAGCCCCTTTTGTGGTCAATTGCTTAATGATATTTGGTAGTGCAATATATTATGTTAGAAATCATTTTAGCAGATGTTGTAATACAGACGCAGATGTGCAGCTTTTGAAAACCAGGAAGGGAATATGTTTTTTTAAAAAGCAGTGGTGGAAGGTGAGAACATGTGTCAAATTAGTCTTGAGGTTGAACAACTGGTAATATCATGTAATAGTTAAGTTGTGAATGAGTGATATGTGACTCAGTGCCATGGGAAAAGACTTTAATGTTCTTGTATTTCTCTTGACAGCATTTGTCTCTTCAAACCACATTGATAGATGGTCTAAAAATTCAGCCTGAGTATAAATTGCATTAACCTCAAAAGTTATCTGCAAACAAGAACCAAGCATTTGGGTATCCGATTTAGGGGCAGCAGGTTACTTATGTGATTTAAAGATTTTTCAATAACACAAGTGTTGTCTTTCTATTTTAACGTAAAATCTTTAATTAACTTTTTTCAATTTCTTCTGCTGCCCTCCTCCATCTGATAGCCTTTTACCCTTACTGGGTTTTCTTGGACCACGCACACAACCTATGACTGAGGGATGGGTGGCCAGCTCCCAGGGCATTGTCGATGTGAATCTTGACTAGTCACCAGTTCTGCCTTCTGGTGACTCAAGTGGCCTTGTTGTTCATGAAGAGTAAATATGAGTCGGTTGTCCAACTGTGGAAACCATCACTGCTGAGCTTGTTTCTGATCTCATTCTGCATCTAGAGAAAATAACTGGTTGTGTCTACAGAGAGTAGCTAAGGTTTCTGGACCGCCATCAGAAGCAGAAAACCTGGTCAATAATTTCACCCCTCCACCCAAGGCTTTGGAAAGGCCTTGGACACTGATGTTGTTTATTGGGACCCGCTTGGCACCTTACATTTGAATTAACACATTTCAGGATCTTCGGGCTGATTTTTGTTGTTTTTACCTTTTAGTCTTTAGGGATGGGCAATAAATGCTGGCCTTGCCAGCGACGCCCAGATCCCACGAACGAATAAAAAAAATAATTTACATAAGTCAATAATGGTTTGTAACATCTTACCAGGGCGCAGTCAGCTGACTTTCCTCAATTAGAATAACATTTGATGTAACAGAAAGGCCAAGTATTCGAGTCACTTGCAGGAAGGTATTGGAATTGCTGTATATTTCCTGCAACCAGAGTTGTAAACTTCAAAAGTGCTATAGATTTGTTGAAGTACTATGTGTCCTCTGTTAATGGGACTGTGTAGCAGCAAGAAAAAATGCTGTGAGTACATGTTTCTGAGCGACAGCTGCAGCTGTAATCTAGGCTATCCAAAGTTAGTTCAAGCTGACCAGAGGAGTTTAAATTGATTTTTTTTTATTAACCAGTTTAACTTTTTTGTTGCAAGGCCCTTTTTAATCTGACAACAGCATTGTAGTCCCATTTATATAAAAAAAATTGAACCTTGTGCTTAATTTTATGAAACTCACTGTATACTTCACTAATGTTTGAACAGAATTGAGAGATTTGTGTTTTATGTAGTGCCTTAGTGCATCTCTCTGTCTCTGACCTTCACATTATATTGAATTATACAGTGACATTTGTATATGTGAATAGCGAATCAGATTACTTAATTATCGGTTTCAGACCAATGTGATTTTAAAAAAAAATCTTGTGCTGTGTATCAGTTCCAATTTGAGTTCTGATTTCATAAATAGTGACTATGTTTTGTAAAATATCTAAAGCTTCATTTACTTTTGCTATCTCTACCAACTCTTTTATTTGTCATGGCTGGTTGTATTTTATTACTGAAGTTTATTTCAGTTATGAGTGTGTGCGTGCATGTGCAGTTTCTTTGGGGGGGGGGGGCGGGGGCGCGGGTTTGGGAAAGGGGTTTAGAACTATTAATTGAATGACACAGGTGTAGCTGCATAGGATCATGATTGATATGTAATACCAGTCTTTTTTTTCCTCTCTGGGAGCACAATTGAACACACTGTATTGCAAACTGGCTAACATAAATGTGATGTGCAGCAGTAGACTATAAACTTAGATTTTTTTTAAATTGCAGAAACCTTACAGTATAAGTTAATGGCTGTTTCGTTTCTATGAATTGTTCTCAAAATCAAAAGTACATTTTATCCATGAATAACTAACTTAATGGTGAATCGCAGTTTCCCTGAATCCCCCTTAGGTTAATGCTGTAGTTTGTATTTCAAAGATGTGATAAATGAAGGTAAATCTAGCAGCATGCTTCTGCTAGAACATAACGTAAGAAATAGGAGCAGGAGTAGGCCATTTGGCCCCTCGAGACTGCTCCACCATTCAATAAGATCAAGGCTGATCTTCTACCTCATCTCCATTTTCCTGCACTATCCCCATATCCCTTGATTCCCTTAATATTCAAAAATCTATCAATCTCTATCTTGAATATACTCAACGACTGAGCCTCCACAGCCCTCTGGGGTAGAGAATTCCAAAGATTCACCACCCTCTGAGTGAAGAAATGTCTCCTCATCTCAGTCCTAAATGGCTGACTCCTTATTCTGAGACAGTGACCACTGGTTCTAGACTCCCCAGCCAGGGGAAACATCCTCCCTGCATCTACCCTGTCAAGTCCTGTAAGAATTTTGTATGTTTCAATGAGATCACCTCTCATTCTTCTAAATTCTAGAGAATATAGGCCTAGACTACTCAATCTCAACCAGCTCCCCTTGATATTCAACGGTATTACCATCGCCGAATCTCCCACCATCAACATCCTGGGGGTCACCATTGACCAGAAACTTAACTGTACCAGCCACATAAATACTGTGCCAACAAGAGCAGGTCAGAGGCTGGGTATTCTGCGGCAAGTGTCTCACCTCCTAACTCCCCAAAGCCTTTCCACCATCTACAAGGCACAAGTCAGGAGTGTGATGGAATACTGTCCACTTGCTTGGATGAATGCAGCTCCAACAACACTCAAGAAGCTCGACTCCATCCAGGACAAAGCAGCCCGCTTGATTGGCACCCCATCCACCACCTTAAACATTCACTCCCTCCACCACCGGCGTACCGTGGCTGCAGTGTGTACCATCTACAAGATGCACTGCAGCAACTCGCCAAGGCTTCTTCGGCAGCACCTCCCAAACCCGCGACCTCTTCCACCTAGAAGGACAAGGGCAGCAAGCACATGGGAACACTGCCACCTCCAAGTGTCACACCATCCTGACTTAGAAGTATATCGCTGATCCTTCATCGTCATTGGGTCAAAATCCTGGAACTCCCTCCCAAACAGCACTGTGGGAGTACCTTCACCACACGGACTGCAGCGGTTCAAGAAGGCGGCTCACCACCACCTTCTCGAGGGCAATTAGGGATGGGCAATAAATGCTGGCATTGCCAGCGACGCCCACATCCCAGGAACGAATTTAAAAAAAAAATCTCTCCTCATAGGGCAATCCTCCCATCCCAGGAACCAGTCTAGTGAACCTTCGTTGCACTCCCTCTATGGCAAGTATATTCTTCCTTTGGTAAGGAGACCAAAACTGTACACAATACTCCAGGTGTGGTCTCACCAAGCCCTATATAATTGCAGTAAGATGTCTTTACTCTTATACTCAATTCCTCTTGCAATAAAGACCAACATACCATTTACTTTTTAATTGCTTGCTGTACCTGCATGTTAACTTTCAGTGATTCTTGTACAAGGACACCAAGGTCCCTCTGAACACCAACGTTTCCCAATCTCTCGCCATTTAAAAAAAAAAATAATTCTCATTTTCTATTTGTCCTACCAAAGTGGATAACTTCACATTTCTCCACATTATATTCCATTTGCCATGTTCTTGCCCACTCGCTTAGCCTGTCTATATCCCCTTGAAGCCTCCTTGCATCCTCCTCACAACTTACATTCCCACCCAGCTTTGTATCATCAGCAAATTTGGATATATTACTTTTGGTCCCCTCATCTAAATCATTGATGTAGATTGTGAATAGCTGAGGCCCAAGCACTGATCTTTGCGGTACCCCACTAGTTACAGCCTGCCAACCTGAAAATGACCCGTTTATTCCTCTTTTTATTTTCTGTCCATTAACCAATCCTCAAACAATGCTAGTATATTACCCCCAATCCCATGAGCCCTAAATTTGTTTAATAACCTCTTTTGTGTGGCACTTTATCGAATGCCTTCTGAAAATCCAAATACACCACATCCACTGGTTTCCTCCTTATCTATTCTACTGGTTACAACCTCAAAAAACTCAACAGATTTGTCAAACACGATTTCCCTTTCATAAATCCGTGTTGACTCTACCCAATCCTATTATTATTTTAAAAGTGCCCTGTTACCACGTCCTTAATCGAGTCTAGCATTTTCCCTACTACCGATGTCAGGCTAACTGATCTGCAGTTCCCCATTTTCTCTCCCTCCTTTCTTAAATAGTGGGTTACATTTGCCACCTTCCAATCTGTGGGAACCATTCTGGAATCGATGGAATTTTGGAAAATGACAACCAATGCATCCACTATCTCTATAGCCACCTCTTTCAAACCCCTAGGATGCAGGCCATCAGGTCCAGGAGATTTATTGGCTTTCAGTCTCATTAATTTCTCCAGTACTATTTTTCTACTAATACTAATTTCTTTAGGAATTTGGTCTTTTTTTAGTTTGGCTGTACATCCTTTTCTTTGCATTTCTTCCCCATCCCCCAGTTTAGGTTCCACCCAAAATAGAGAAATAAAATACACTTTTTTTTCCAGCTGTTAAGTGTCCTCTCACTAAACATTGTGTTCCTTTCAAAAATTAGTACACAGCGATCTATCCACCTATGCCATTTGGACCTCTGTAAGCAGTGATGTATTTCTTCACTTTTGTGTTAGCACCAAACTTGATGATTAATTTAATCTCTTCAAAAAACAGGACTGTTCGGACTGTGTTTTGGACCACATGTTTATGAACAGTCTGTACTTGGCACATTAATTTGCCACCTCAATAATAATGTGGATAAAGAACACCAGACTTGATGAGGCAATTTCTCTCCTCAGAATCAGTTCCTTTAGATATGGATCGTGCCTTTTGATATTGGACGAACTGAAAATTATTTCCACATTTGTTTGCTTAATGAGCATCAATTTTTGTCACCTCAGTAAATTGGATTTTTAACCAAACTTTTTTTTTAGGGGACTTGTTTTCTCTACATGGGATTTAGTTTTTTTTAACTTTCTATTTATGTGAAACCCTAAACCTCTGCGTTAGGCTAAATATGCCTGGAGTTGTGGCTTGTACAAAATGCAGATAAAATATGAAACCTGAAATGGCGGATCAACGTACAAATGTTCTGCAGCAAGTAACTCAATATAAATTTTATGATTTTAAAAAAAATTGAAAAACCAAGTGCAGGATACCACCAAGGTTGAAAAGACAAAAGATCAAGGGAAATCCTGATTTAATTGCAAGGTTGGGTTTTGAAGGCATGAAGATTACTGGAGGAAGGAAAGGCTGATGGGGTGAAGGAGTTACATAGTTTGAGGTCCTGAGAGAATAAGTTGGAGCAAGAACCTGCAATGACTCTTTATTTCAACATATTGACGACATAGGGAAGAAGAACAGTGTATGGACAATGTGTCTTTTGAGCTTAAAGCAGCAAGAGTGGAAAGTTCTAGTGAGCACTGTACATAGTCACAAAACATTGAAAAGCAGAAAAGGTTGCAATGGAGAATGAGTGTGTGAGATTAGAAGTGAGGAAGTGACTGTCAGTTGGGTGACTAGCCTTTTCTGTATTCTTTCCAAGAATGCATGAGAGGTGTTAGAGCAGCTTACACATATTTGAGATCATTATCAAGTCTCAGTGGAGGTTGGACTTTTTATAGGGTTTATTTCCCACTTTTAGGAACCAGGGGTTGGGACAGTGCTGTTTTTACTTTTCAACAAATAATTAATGCTTATTATTTCAGTTATCCGCTTGTTGATTTTAATTCAGTAAGATTTTGTTAGCCTTCCTGGTGGAAATCTGGCCAATAAGAACTTGCCTATAATAATGCGAAATTCATGTGCCTTGTGCATTAACAGTCACTTCAACTAGCCAAGCAATGGCCAACAACATTATTCCAGCTTTGGAGAGTGGAAAACTGTAGGAAATTAAGCATAGCAGTAAGTTTGTACAATGCAATTCACATGGCCATTTCTGGATTTTGAAAGACTTGTTTATAGAGCTGTGGCATTGGAACCAAAGTATTTGTTGTGAGTTTTGAAATCTGAAACCAAGATGCAACCACAAATTGTGCAAATTCTGCATTGAAAAACGACTTATTTAAATGTATTTCTTTTGTACTTGTAACAATCTACTTAAAGATCCTAACTCTACTTTCAATTTCCCATGAGGGGGAAGGAAATAGATGACTAAGTAGTTTACTGCTCCTTTGTTGAAAAAGCTTGTGGGTACAGTGCTGCTAAGTGCCAGTGAGCCCAGCACAATAATCTTGTTTAAAAAGCCCTGATGGTCATTGCTTTTGGGGGAGTTAGGGGTGCTTAGCCTTTAGTGGCGCCTGTGCTTTCAGAAGATCCTCACCCGCCAATTAATGTAAGAATTGTAGCTAAATCCATGATAAACAGATACTTGTGTCGAGAGTTTAGCTGCTCTATCGTAGCTTTAGCTTGAACTTGGCAAGTGAGCTCATTGTTGCCTGATCGTTTTTCCTCCAGAAAAATAGCTGCTGCATTTTGTTTTAAAGCACCTAATTAGAACTCTTGCATGCACCAGTACATTTTTCAGTTAAAAGTTTCACTCCCCTCTTTTTTTTTAATGGAGGGGCAAGTTGGAAAATAGGGAGTAGGGCAGAAAATGGGGTGTAGTGCAGGAACGAGAGTGATTTCAGCTAATCTCCCAGTATTCAACCAGTTTTATTGACCATCTCCAATGTGGTAGCTGTTAAACAGCAGCAAGGAACAGCTCCTTTCCCCTCAAGAGCTCTTGAGGGGAAAGAGTTCTACAGCCGCCTTTTTTTTTACAGAAGAATTTTGTGTTTCTTACAATAAAGTTACCTTCAAAGAAAATGCAGTAGTCTACTCCCTAGTAAGACATTGAGAAGTGTTGAGCATCTTTACATCACCGGCTGCACAGAAACAAAGAAGACTTTTGGTTGCTGTTGAAGTCTGCAAAATGTTTAATTACAGCGGCTGTACAGAAAGGAATGCAGCATTTTAAGGTTGTGGTCGGGCTTCTAAATTACTGCACTTTTTTGATTCTTTAAATAATCCTCTTTAAATAAACCAGAGAAATTTAGAGGTGTTTTCGAATATTAAGAAAATTGGTGCCCTAGCTTTGCAGCAAACAGTTGCTGATTGACTTCACAGATTTACCCTAGTACTATATTTACTATTGCAAAGGGCTTAATTTTGTACATTATACACAAACAGATGACATTTGTTATGAAATTTTTTTCTTAAGCTACACTTAATTATATGTGGTTTTTGTTTAAATCTGGTTTAATTTTATAGCTTGTAACTTTTTGAGATTAAAACTCTTACTAATTCTGATCAAAGTGACTGTTTTGTTTTCAGATCCTTCTTAATTTAGTAATAGAGCTATGGACCATAGAGACTCTAAGTGGGTTTCATAGCAACATTGAAGAGTTTTAAAATCTGTTTTTAATGGGTAAAATATTTTTAAATGACCGCCTTGTAGATCAAGTAGACAATCTTATAATACAAAATTAAAAGTTGAAGTTGCAAGGTAAGTTGAATATAATTAATTTTTAACTTTAGGAGGGAGCATATACTTTAATGCAGTTAACATCTCAGAAGTGAGCAGTGGTCTTATTTTATCCTTTAAAAATATTTATTTGTATGTTCTGGTAGAATCAATTGATGAGGTAAAATGTTAACTAATACTATAGAATTTTGAATGTTTCCCGTACTGCAATACTCCGATATAAACTGGTTGCATTTCAAAAACCATGCTCGCAGTGTAAATTCACATCATTTCTGGTAATATTTGATTGAACCTGAACATTCATTTGGACTAGGGTAAAGACCACTGAAGGTTAGTCTGGTTTGTTTCTGAAATATCTTGTGCAATATTTTCCAATTTTGTACTGCAAAACTTGCAGAATATTATAAATTCTATTTTTCAAATTAGAATGTGTTGGAAAGAAGACTCAAATTTTCATTGAATGTGATGCCAAAAAAAATCAAGTTTTAGCTAATTCATAAGCCAGTTAAATTCCCTGCCTCGATTTCTTGTGCATACACATTTACATTGACATCATTCTGATTTAAAATTAACGCAGTCCTGTTTCGAGACGCTGAATGGTATTGCAATCACAGTATTATTAAATCAACTTCCCTTTGGCAAGATCACTGCTCACAATTCCACTTCACCAGTGAGAAAATTATTACATAGGAGTAACTGGGAAATTGCAAAGTGTTTGGTCAGGAATGAGCATCTTCTGATTCATGAATCATGTGAACCTGCAGTAATTTATATGCAACCTCATGTGAAACCACTAATATCCATTTAATATACTTTAATTTCAATTTCTACTTGGATTATTTTCCAGTACATTTTGGCTTCTTGAGTGCTTCATTCACTTCCAAGCTCCATAATCTTCTGTACCAAGATATCAGAATAAAGTGAAGGAAAATGGCATTGTGACTCTTTTGAAACTTGTTTTTCATTTTGAAGTTTTAGTACAACAGTTAGTTCCTTAATTGCTGTAAAGCCTGTACAGTCATCAACTCAAAATTATGTAGCCTATTTGCTAACAAATTATAGGACTCTAGCTGTGTACATCCTAAAATAAAGTCCCAAGCAGAAATTTTTCCACTGGTCATGGGGTATATTGTATAAATAATGTGTAAAACTCAGCCAGTGTAAGATTTGTGTGGCTGATTTTTTTTCTTTTTCTTTGTGTCTTCTAAGAAGATTGTAACAATTTGAGGAATGTTCATCCCAAAATTCTCATGCCTTGTCTGTTGATGGTCTTTAATATCTGTGCTATTTTTGTAGAGTTCTGTCGGCATTCCTAAACAAACATGATTCATGTCAATATTTGTTTATAGTTGAATTACTTTTGTTTCTACTTCTGTAAATCAATCTTCACAAAAACAGCATACCGTTAATTGATCTGCCTTGTAACTTGCAGTTTAAAATCAAGGTTAATTCGGCAAAGGGCTAAATGTCCCATTGGCTCCTTGCTGATATTAAATATGCAACTGATATTTGGATACTGATGAACCGATCTGTATACTTGTGCACAATCAGGCACATATGGTGGCAACTGTGTTGTGTAGCCAGAGAGTGGTGCAGAGTTGGCAATTTAGCCTGGGTCTGCAAGCTCTGCATCTCTCTAAAGAGATATCGTGTTTCTGTACCCATAACTGGGCCATAAAAACTGGAGTGGTTGGCTATGTGCTTTATTTTAGTGTTCCTCATTCGTTCAATTTGTGGCATGTAATGGGGCTGATCCCTTTTTGTATTAGAACCATACGTGGAGAATAATTCCCTGTATATGACTCTTCAAAGTTAGGTATGAATTTAAGTGTTTAAAGCAGTGCTGGTTTGAGTTGTGTTGTTAAAAATTCTTTAAAAACAAGTTTGTAAAATGTATTAATAGGACAACCATATTGCTTCTTCCAAGGTTTTTTTTCTAAAAAAAACTAACTTTTTGCAATGAAGCTTGCATTCTTACTGACATCAAACAGTGTCCTGCAGGTGCAAGCTTTTATGATCCGGTTAGCGATTAATGTGCCTTTTGTCGGCAGGAAACTTGCACGGCCACCAAAGAGTGTCATGTTTATTGCGCCCCTTTTGTTTTCCTTTTGTTTGTTTCAGGAAATTGATAATTGCAGGGTTCTGATTATTTCCTGTTTATGTTCCTGCTGACATGAGCAATCTATGTAGCAAGGTGGGGGTGGTAGTTTAAAGCCTACTTGGCCTAAAATGCCTGCTCCAAGCTTACCGTCAGTCAAACTCCATTAACACTTAACTGTAGGTGAAGTCTGACTCGATTCAAGAATGATTTCAATTACAAAATCTGGATTTCTTAAGCCGTGCGCGCACATTGCAAAGTTAAGCAAGAAGAACCTACACACAGGACAGTGACAGTTTTATTAGTAGAAGTTGTTGCAGATTTATAGTTTTATGGTGCAAGTAGAATAATAGAGTAGTCTGTGTGAAAACCAAAGTCTCTGCTTTTTCCTCCTCCTTTCTTTTCTCCACTCCCTCCCTCAAAAACCCAACCCCTTCGGCTGTAGAAACTGACTTGTTTTTTTTTGATAGCTTTATTGTGCTCACATTTTTTTTTAAGTGTAATTCATCTCATTCAAATAATATGAATAAAGTCCTCTTCCTTATTTCTATCCAACATTTTAATGTTGCACTACAAAATTCAGCAGAAAATCTTTCAGTTGACTAACAATTTCTTATGATGTGTACGTGCCCTGTGAAGGAAGTTCAGCCTTTGAGCTTAATGCAGCTGGGTGAGAGGAAACGTATTGTAGTGATGGTTGTGCAGTTTGATTCCATAGTGATGCAATCTGTTGGATGGAATATGTTTTCAAATTGTCTACATTTTTATATTTTAAGTATTTTGGATGTGTTGGATCACTCTTTATTGTATTTGATTAAATGTACGTTAGTTTTCTGTCCCATTAGTCTTGGAACACACACAAATCACATGGCAGGAGGCAGCCCATGTCTACTTTCTCTGTGTATGTTGACAACTTCCTATCAAATAGGGAGAATTATCCCTGGATTACTATTGCACACCTGGTGATTTAGTTTGGAGAAGCATTGGCAAAGACCTGGGAATAGGCTTCCCACCTTTTCCTCTGTCTCTGTGGCAGGAGAGGTTCAAACCCTGGTCGATATAAATATCATCTGTTCTAAGTTGCATGATTCAGCAACTTTAATTTAAGGGTTAATGTTTATATGCAGGAAAGATACATTATATTTAGAACCTTAATTTTAGTGCTTTTTACATACTGACAGGTAATTGTTACACTGGTTGTGTCACACAATGGCAATTTGTAAAAGTGTATGTTCAGGATTGCAAGTGTGGTCACTGTTTTTTCCTTCATTTAGTGAGCTGATACTTTGTAACTCTCAGGATTAATTTAATTTTCATTATAGAATCATGGGGTGGAACTTTCGACTTTGGGGTGTAACATGAGCGGTAGCGGATCAAAATCAATTAAAAGGAAAATAGGGCGGGGTGTATAATGGGCCACCGATCTGCTACTGCCTATTTCACGTCCCCGCTGAAGTTGAAAGTTACGTCCATAGAAATGACAGCACAGAGTTGGCTATCGTGTCTGCCAGTGCTAGCTCTTCAACTGGAACTATCTACTCTGATCCATTTCTATCGTCCTTTCCCCATACTATTTTATGGCCCAGAAATTCGCGTGTCCGGCTTGCCGCGGGGGTAAGGATCGCGCGCGCGCGCTCTTACCTACCGCGCCTGCCGTTGTGTTTTGGGCCCACGGGAACTTCGGGTCCTGGTCCTGCTCCAACTGCCGGCGCGCAGTGCTTGCGTGTTCCAGGGGCGCAGTTAGTGCAATGCGACCCCTGGGATCACGTGGGCCATGGAGAGCCAATGGCAGCAGACCATCTTTCATTCATAGATTTGACAGGAGACCTGTCAAATCTGTGAATTGAAATTGGCCCCAAAAGAACAGCTAAACTTAAAATAATTTTTTTTTAAAAACCATCACATTTATAAAATAACTATAGTTAAATAAATTAACCACTTTAAACAAAAATTTAAATTTTTGAAAAAATTAAAATACTTTTTAAAAGTTATAAAAATAAACTTACCTTTCTTTAAAGTATCTAAAAAAAAAAAGATAAACCTGTTGAAAAAATTTTAAAATTATACTTAATTAACCACTTACCTTGTTCAAAAGGGGTCTTACGCCTCCTTTTTATTAGCGTAGTATCTTCAGTACTTAGCCTTGCGTAGAAACCTGAAAAAAATCTACGTGTGCTGCGTGCGCGCAGCCTCTAGCGCGCACGCGGTTCACCTAGGAACCGCCCCCTTCACCATACCGGAAGTTCCGGTTTCCCGTGCATGCAGGAAACCGGCACTTCGGGAAGCATTACGGGTGAGTACAGAGCGCGTACTCACGCGGGAAGGGCCGAATTTTTGGGCTTATATCTTTTCAAATACTTGTCCAATTCCTTTTAACTTGTGTAGTCTTTGCCTTAATAGCTCAATTGTTTTAAAGCAGTTCATGATCAAATAACCCTCTGTGGAAAAACATCCTTCTAATTTCACCCTTCATTCTTTTAATCCTGAATCTTTACCCCGTTGCTACCAATTCATCAACTGGTAGAAATGATTTTTCATTATGAACCGGTTTACAACCTTAACCTTCACTGTTCCAGTGAAAAATCACAATTTTTTGATCCTTCAGAACTATCTCATTTCTGGTATTGTTCTAGTGATTCTTAGCTGTACCCTTTCCATGGCTCCAATATCCTTGCTATAATGGTGTGCCCAGCACTGCATACAAAACTCAAACTGTGACCTAACCAATGACTTGAACAAGTTTAATATCACTTCATTGTTTTTATATTCGATGCCCCTTTATGATAGCCAGAATCATATTTGCCTTTCAATTGCCTTTTTTACCTGCACTATCATCTTTTAAAGATGGCAATTGGCAATCCGAGAGTTTACTGGTCCTTCACTGTTGAGAATCTTACTATTTTCTGATGCGCTGTTTTACTGTTCTAATTCTACAACTTAACTTTTCTAATAGGTCTTTAAAGTATTGTCTTTCTATAATGCTTTATTGTGGCTCCAATGTCAAGTGGTTCTCATAAATTACATTTCAAAAAGTAATTTATTCTATTATTTGGGAAATGTGGCAGCCAGTTTGAGCAAAGTTTTGGATGTGTTGGTTGAAGTGGGAAATGTTGGCTAGGACACCAGGAGAACTCCATGCACTTTTCCGTTCGTACCATTGAAAATCTTATCCCACTTCCCCTGTCCCCTAAAAAGTATGTTACAAAGCTAGTCACTTGTACGTGGGTTTTGTTGCATGTTTTAAGCTATTTTCTTATTTCTTCCCCCCTCCGCCAGAACTAATTTGTAAAGTTGCACTGAATTGTTGGATTATTGTACACTGAAAATATTTTATAAGCTCCTCAAAAAATAATTCAGTAATTTCTATTTTCAGTGGGAATTTGCTGGACAGATTTGCTTGATTTTTTTTTTGTAAGGAAAACATTTATTAGGAGCTTATTTAAGTAATTTGCTTTTATAACACAAGATTCCTTTCAACTCTTTTTTTAGTAAGTGCCTGTTTCCCCAGATAAAATTTGGCAATATTACTTGACCTTATAAAAATCTGTTGGGTTACAAGATGTAAAATAAGTCCATTAGAAAATATACTCAACGATGTATCTGTTCGAGATTAAATCAACAGATTTAGGCAGCCGTGATCAGTATGGGGGAAGAGTTATTTGCAGATTCGCTCACCCATGCTGAATGAAATTGATTTCAGAGAGTAGGGAAACAATTTGCATTTTAAAAAACACTTACTTAATATAGAGTAGAAATAAAACATTTAACAAAAAACATTTTGTGTGTGTGTTTGCCAACCATGATTTATTAGTCATATGCTGCAGATAGAGAACATTAATCTGATATGGAAAGAAGGATTTAATGTACAGTGTACCGGGATTACTGCAATTACATGTTCAGCAGCTGTATGTGTAACCATCCACATAATGTTGGGATGTTTTTCTGGAATATTTTCCTTGAATGAATTACTGAAAAAAGCTAACTTCCAAAATGATCACTTAGTACAATTTACCCTTCTGTCTATATTAGATCCACGGCTAGTTCCTTCTAGTTCTTTTGTTGTAGATGCATTTCGAGAGATAAGTTGAAAAAGCAAGGCTTGAAACTGAAGTTGCCAAAAAGCCAAATTTATCCCAATCTGGGCAAAAAATATGTACCCATTTTTATTCTGCTGGAAGCACTCGTGCACTTTTTTTGATGTTGGTTTAGGACGAGATCAGCTCCTGTTGTCAAATAACCTACTCCGTCATGTTGACACTCCTACATTGAAAAATATGTTTTTGCTTATGTCTGTTAAATTGAAGTGATAAAGTTCTATTGCATTTTCCTTAAGGCACTGATTTGTGATATTTTAGGTGCTAAGTTTAGGGTATTGCCTTGTGTTTTCACTCTTGCAATGTAGAAGTAAAAAATATTTTTCAGGGCTTATATTGTGGATAAAGCTGCTTTCATATTCAAAGTGAAATCTAATTAAATCATCTCATGTTTGAGCGTTAAAACACCCAAGATTATTTATGTACAATTAAAAGGTGTTAAAATCTAGTTGAGACATGAAAGAATAAAAGACATGGAACATGTACAAGCAATTTGGCTCACCAAGCCTGTCCTTCCCCAGAGTACATACAGTCTACTTAATCGTGAGCTCTGTCTCACTAATTAATCGCTTGAAGTAATGTTCTACATAAACAACTTCCAACTGTTGCAATTATTATTGAACGAAACACAAATATTCATTTATCTTCATGTTTCCACTATTCTACCCTGGCCTGCCACCAACATTTCTTACTACTGTCTTCTACCCCCCACCCCCGCACTTCTAGTACCAGCAGCATAGGGACTCATTGTGACCCTATTGCCTCCTGTTCCTGACAATATATTTATCCAGCTTTTTTTTCCTAAAAGGAGTTAATTGATTTTGTCTGAGCAGCTTTCACTGGCTGTCTGTTCCAGACTTTATGATGGGGGAAGACCAGGGTAGATTTTCCCTATCCGCATCTCTCTCTTGAGGTTTGTTCATTTTGACTTTGTATCCTGTAAAATAAATAGATGTAAGGAAGCTATTTGACCAGAGCAGTGAGGACAGAATTACTGTCCAGAATTATCACCCTGTTCTGGTAGTTGTATTTTAACACTGAGCCCAGAGTCCCAGAATCGTCCTTGTCATCCCCCTCTGACCTCTTTTTCCAATGCACCAAGGACTTAAAGTGGGTAGGGATTGTTACACACTATATTCCACATATAACCCCATGAGTTATCTAGTTAAGATTACAGTAAAGGTTTTCAACTTGAACATAGCAAGTTTGCTCCAGATATAACCTAGTACATAACTACCTTGGATTCATATTGATTCTTTCTGAACTATCAGTTCTTTCTAGTATAATGTTTACAAGTACTTGTATTTCTTGTAAATGTGTAATGTCTACTTTTGACGACTATAATTGAAACAGCTCTTATTGTTGCCAAGATCTATTGGTATTTAAATGAAAGATATTGGTAAAAAAGACAAAACTATCCTTGAGTGTTATTTTTAAGAAATGAGAGCCAGGAAGAGAGATAAGTGTTGGGTTCTGTTTTTATGAGTTCCTTAGTGGTGTCTGGCTAGCCAGAGCATGTGTTAGGGGATTGTGATTTATTGAAGACTCTTGACCATGTGTTTACTGTCAGCTAGACACCCAGACAGACAAACAGGCTGTAAATTGCATTAAAAAAACATCAAAGTACATCTCATTCTCCCCAGAAACCTATCGACTTTACTATGGTTTGCCACCCTAGTTGGTCCTCTATGCTTTTAGTAGTATCCTCATCCTTTCACAATGGTCAGATCCTGGTAATGGTCTACTTTATCACCATTGTGCTTTGTGGTAGCTTTTGATCACCTCAAGTGCATAATCCACCCTTCATGTCAAAAGCTATAATTATAAAATGGATCTTTCAACCGGTTTAGAGAGAGCATATTGGTTTTTACAGGTGTGGCATAAATTAGTTTGATTCTCTTTCCCCTTTCACCCCCTCCTCCTGATTACTAGAAACTTATTCAAAAGGAAAACAAATTTTCTAGGCTGCTGTTCACAATCTAATGCATAGAAGTCCACTGGTCAGCATTGAAGCAATCATTGGGGTCTTCAGCGAAAGGAATCTCCACTGATTTAAGTATTTTTAAATGTTTTTTATATATCTGGCCTATATTCTCTTGTGTGCATGATGTCTTTAAAATGTTGCTAAAATTACTTCCATATTTTCTTAATATCTTTGGAACTGTGGAAACAGAGATGGCAGCAGTAATCTGTTGAGGTCCTCGCACATAAAAGACTTTATAAAGTGAATATGATGAAGATGATACCATGGTTTCCTTTGGATCAGCAGGAGGGCACTAGGGAAAAAAGAGCGCCTTGGAATGCTATAAATCTTCTGACGGGCCAGTGCATAAATGAGCATCTCGATCCAAGTCTCATTAGCTTGTCTGTGGGACCAGAAAATGAGTAAAACAGGAAGAAGACATAGGATGGTCCCTTGACAGCGGAAACTAACATTTATTTATTTTTTGCGGGGGAGAGGGAAACGAGTCTTCCTTTGTTGCAGGACGCCTTCACGCTAATTCTGGTCCATGAACTATCCATTCAGCGATTAGTAACCACAGGATAAGTGGTCAAATGCCCCAAGTGAATGATGCCATAAATACCACAGTCTTTGGGATAACAGCTTGTAAAACTGTCAAGAAACACATTTAGTGCCAAAGATTGCCTCTGCTTTTTAGAGGTGTCAAAGCCAGCAGGATGGTAATCCTTTTTCATACATAGAACCAGCAGGACAGCTTTGTACTACTGAAAAGAATGCTTGCTGAATTCATAGCGGGCAAAATCTTACTATGATTGCTACTAGCATTGATCATTCCTGCTATAAGGTTGGCTCTTTAAGTTGCTTTCACCTATCTTTAAAAAAAAATCATCCTATGCATTGAGAATAAAGTGATTAAATTTTTAACAGTAATTGATAAATAATGGGGATTTAATTTCATTTGAGAGGGAAATAATAAATATAAATGAGAGCTGTGATCCTTTCCATCTGTGTATTTCATTCCCATTTTTATCAAAATAAATTGTCCAAAATGACTCCATCTTGGA